>JANAVB010023995.1:18238588-18246484 GCA_029216955.1 Iris pallida
GCTAGGCGTGTCCGACTTGTATCCGAAAAACTGGGAGTGGGTCGTGACAGAAGTCCCATAATGAGGGCGTTGTATTCTGCCACGTTGTTAGAACACAGGTCCTTTAGTGAATATGTTTGGTGGATGACCAGGTTGTCAGGTGAGACGAGTACTATTCCGACTCCTGCCACCATGTTGCCCTTAGGTTCTGCACGTGAGGGTCCATCAAAAATATCTGCCAGACTGACTCACTTGTAATTGAATGTGACTCTAGCACTTCATCTGGGATATCGTTGTAAAGCTTCGATGTTTCTGGGACTGGGTGTGCTGCCAAGAAGTCAACTAGCGCGTGACCTTTTATCGCTTTCTGCGGGACGAGGACCATATCGTATGGGGAAGGAGCATTGCCCATATGGCTAGATGGGAATTCAATGCTCTGGACTTCGTCATGAGCACCCGGAGGGGGATGATCCGGGAGATCACGTGAATTGTTTGTCCTGTCACGTAGTAACGCACTTTCTGGATTGCGAATACCCGTGCTAGGCATTCCTTCTCGATTGGGTTGTATCAATGCTCTTCCCTAACCATCATTCTGCTGTGGTAGGATTTAGCTTGTTCGTGGCCCATATCTTTTCTAGGCTAACAGGGCGCCCAGGGAATGATCTGTCATGCAAACATAAAGCAAGAAAGGTTTACCGACCATTGGGGCGACCTGGACTGGGGGGCTCGTAAGGTACTTCTTAATGTTGTCAAAGGCCTTCTGACAATCTTCGGTCAAGACGAATGATACGCCCTTTTCATCAGATTAGTGAATGACTGGCATCGTCCGGAGAGGTTCGATACAAACTCCTGATATATGCAAGCCTCGCCTGGAGCCCTCGGAGTTCTCGGAGGTTCTTTGGAGGGTCCATGTCGAGGATGGCTCGTGTCTTTTCAGGATATATGTGGATCCCTTTTGACGTGATAACGAAGCATAGTAACTTTCTACTAGATACTCGTAAGAATGATTAGTTGGGTTCATCTTTAGCTGGTGCACTCAAATTAGATCAAATACTATTTTGAGGTCATGGAGATGATCGGCTTTATCCCGACTTTTGACGGCGATGTCATCTACGTAGCACTCGACCGTCTCCCTGAGGTGTTTGCTGAAGATGGTACTCATGGCACGTTGATAGGTCGTACCCGCATTCTTCAGGCCGAAAGGCATCACCGTGTAGCAGTAGACTTCCATCGGTGTTTGAAAGGTCGTATGCTTCTCATCATCTGGGAACATCTCGATCTGGTTTTTGTAGAAGCATGAAAATAGCAAAGCAGCAACAGAAGCGCAGAAGATGTCAGACGTGCAAGAGACAAAAAAAGATAGTGTGTAAATGAAAGTTCTTTATTAAAATCATGTTTACAAAAGATCTATTACAGACTCTTCATGGTTACATATAAAGACTAAAGATAAAGCATAGACTACAAAATGCGCGGTCTTCAGAAACGCGCAGTCTTCAGCAGCACGCATACCCCAAAAGCGTAGCAGTGTCAGAGCGAATCACTTCCTCATCAGAGCGAGCCACTTTCTAGTCAGATGTGGAGGAACCCCAATATGGCTAATGAAGTAGCTATTGGCCCTAGTAAGAACGTAGCTACTGTGCGAAGCTTACAGAACTACCTGCGGCTCTTTCAGCATAACATGGAGCGCAGCTCCCCCACTCCAATATGGCTAATGAAGCCATTATTGAGCAGGGCAGCACAACCTATGGCTCTTCGGGTTGGCAATCAATCCAAACCCGGTAGCTCAGATCTCGAAGACCTCCAAGATGCTGTTCAGGTTCGAACCCCTTATGCCAAACGCTAAAGGGCATCTTGAAACTCTGTAGAGATCTACACCAACAGTCCACTTATGCAAGGCCCATGGCCGTCCAAAGCTAAGTCGGGGTCGAGCATGACGGGGGAATGAATGGAAACTGTGAGCAAGGTCTCACCCAAAAGCTTCTCTTTATATAGGCTGTGTGGTCCAACCCACATGACATGTGGCAGTCGGTCAAAGGACTCCGGAATAATGGGATGAACCTAGGACTCAGCACAATGAATTCATTTAATAGATTCATTTGACTAAGCTTATTAGTCACCGCTTTTCGTGCCCCCCCAAAGTGGCAACAATTAAATGGGTGTTGACTCAGCCTCCCAAAGTCATTAATTTTCTTAGGAACAAAAGTGACTTCGACGCTTCGTAAAAAGCGCGGCTCTTTCAGTCCAGTCCATAAGCGCAGCTCCTTCAGTCCAATCCAGAAGCGTAGATCCTTCAGTCCAATCCAGAAGCCCAGCTTCTTCAGTCCAGCCCGGAAGCGCAACCCCTTCAACGGCTCCTTCATTGACTTCTCAAAAACTTCACAGAAGCGCAACCCCTTCAACGGCTCCTTCATTGACTTCTCAGAAACTTCTCAGAAATTTCCCAGAAGTGCTGCCCCTTCAACGGCTCCTTCATTCACTTCTCATAAACTTCACAGAAGCGCAGCCCTTTCATGGCTCCTTCATTAACTCCTCAGGACTTCACAGAAGCGTAGCCCCTTCAACGGCTCCTTCATTGACTCTTCAGAACTTTACAGAAGCGCAACCCTTTCATGGCTCCTTCATTGACCCTCAGAGCTTCTCAAGAGCACAATCTCCTCGTCGCCCAAAGCGTAATGACCTCATTGTCGCAAGAGCACAGTCTCCTCGTCACCCAAAAGCGCAGTGACCTCGTTGTCTTAAGGGCATAGTCCTCCTGCGCCCGAAACTGTAGTGAACTCGTTGCCTCAAGAGCACAGTCTTTTCGTCGCCCAAATTGTAGTAACTTTGTTGCCTCAAGAGGACAACCTCCTCGTCACCAAAAAGTGCAGTGACCTCGTTGCCTCAACAGCACAGTCTCCTCGTCGCCCGAAAGCGCAGTAACTTCGTTGCCTCCACCTTCCTTCTCGCCGCCCAAAAGCGCAGTGGCTCAAACACTTCCATAAGCGTAGCTCGCATAGCGCGTAGTTCCCCTACAACATGGCATCATGCCACGTGGACAGTATGGCAGCTGTATCTTTTCAGATGCAATTGGGTTCTATTTGGTATATCTTTTCAGATAAAATCAAATCGGTTTGGTTAAGCCGCCGCCCCTGAGATAGAATCAGATTTAGTTTAAACATTTGTATCTTTTTTGATACAATCAAATCCGATTTCGACTATCGCTCCTAAGATGTGATCAGATTTCAGTTTGTTTAAACAACCGTTCTCTCGATAAAGGTAAAACCTATTCAGTTTTATCCGTACCGGATAGTCGAGCAATGAGCACACGCCACTTGTCAGTTGCCGCCATGTTGATAACGGATGATAACTGTCCAAGATCTCGATCACGGAGAATCACCAACAACTGCCATGTGTCAGCTCAGCAGCAGCCTTCACAAGCAGTTACAACAGTTCAAAGATCCTCCCGAAGTCTGTGCGCGCAGCGCTCCTGCGTGCCAAAACCCTTATGCACATCGTATATGTGCTTGCCTATAAATAGAAGGAGTTTTCCTTAGTTCAAGAGATCTTCGATGTCTTCTTGATTGGCAACCCCGAGTTCCACTCACGAGCATCAGAAAGTCAGAGCAAGTTCAGTTCATCGTCAGACCGTTGAGTAAAGGAGCCGCTGCAGTGCTCGGTCTCCACCATCACACTTCCTAAAAAATTATTGTACCTAGCTCCATTTTAGGAATCTCTTGTACTCTTTTGTTCATGGCAAACAAGACGGCGACTCTGCTGGGGAAGTCCTTCTCCTCTGACGATAAGTCGTGACGCAATCTGATGATAACTTGTGGGATCTTCTCAAAAGATGCTGGTCGTATGCTTCGACCAGCAAGCTTTCGAAGATATCCTTTCTGAAGAGAAGTCGAGCCCTTCGAAGCGGTTCATAAAATCGAAGAAGACTCGACGTAGTTGGGTGCCTAAGGCTGCTGTGACTAGCAGCAAGGCGGATGGAGACACGATCCAGGACCCTCTGGATGGTGAAGGATCGAAGACACCTTCCTCTGCTGCTGCAGGACTGCCTCAGCTCTCGCTTCTGAGAAGCGTAGCGAAGAGCGCATCGAGAAGTGCAGCTCCACTGTTGCAGGCCTGACAAAGGCACAGTGCCGAAAGAAGCGCGTTGCTACCCACCCACGCATGAAGATAGTTGCACAGGCGAGAACTTCTGTCTTTGACAAAATGGCCTACCGCTCAGGAAAGCCTATGTTGTTTTCTTAGTGTTATGCACCTTCTAGGGATAATGGAAGAAATCCAAGGTAGCACGCGTCCTACACGACCAACGTGCTACGCCAACCACTATATTGGATTCTGAGTGTTATGCACCTTCTAGGGATAACACGAAGAAATCCAAGGCCGCGCGCGCCCAGCGCGACGAATGTGTTATGCCAACCACCATGTTGGATTCTGAATACTATGCACCTTCTAGGGGTAGTAGAAAGAAATCCAGGGCTGCACAAGCTTCAAGCGACCAACATGCTATGCCCACAGCCAACCGAAGGCCCGCGTTGACAGTCACGCGCACAGCCGACGAAAAGCTATACAAGACTGGTTCGAGCGCTTTGATGCCTCGACCAGTAAAACCCCGCTGTCACTTGAGCGCTCATGCACGCGATTGAAGCCAGAGGGTGCATACTGTGGGGATAGACTCATGCGAACAGCATTGTTGTAAGCATGAAATGGGTCTGCTTACGAGCAACTCTCTGACCAGGACCTAAGCATATCTCACGCACAGGAACTGGGAAAAGAGAAGCTACCTTCACATCTGTACTGATGCCCGCGGCTTCCCTGCACGCACGAAATGAGTGTAGACGTAGAAACTTCTGATCTACGCAACGTGATCTCCTACAAGCACAAGACGAGGAAGGATTCTGCTACGCACAACGTGTCTGGCCTAAGGCACACCTATGCCAAAATCACCATCAAATGTTGTTGCTGCCAAACAGCAGCACTGCCACTAAAGAGCAGTCCATCTTCCAACGACTGCGGCCGCTCGTCTGTCCACTAGAGACTCGGCAAAGGACCATCGAGTGAAGAAAAAGACGAACTCCTCGTTGCGTCATGCAATGCGGCGCGGGGTTCTCCATCTCTCAAGAAGCTTTCCAAGAACCCTCCCGCCTCGGCCAACAAATCTAAGGGCCACTCGGAGGCAACAAGTCGACGGTGCCCAGCACGGGTGTATTTCAAACACCCTTACTCAGACCAAGCTCTTGTCGCAAGCTGGGGTAGCCAAACCCCCTTCCATTCATGACAATCCCTCATTCCAATCCGAGGAAGGATTGTATGGAACTAACACAAATGCCTCCGTGGACGCAAACAACCAACAAACTGGGGGTAGCAATTACATCAAGTCAGAGAATGACGCACCGCTTGTTTATCCTCAGGATGACGAGACTCAGGTGTCTGAACCAGAAAGTGAAAGATCCATAGTCCCCTCTATCTCTCCACATCTGATGTCTGTTTTCATGGCCGAAGGTGATGGCGCAGGAGGCAGCGAAGGTTCTAACCATCAAAAGCGTATAGAGGCCTTGGAGATGGACCTGAATACATTAAACAGACCATGTAGGCCTTGACTTCTGTAGTCCTGGAGATCAAAGACAAATTGACATCCAACGCTTCTGCTCCAGTCAATCAAAAATCTAATGCACCTCCTCCTACACCAAGTCCCGTCATAAACCAAGCACTGTCGCAGTCATCTACTTCTTCATCCTCGACTGGACCCATGATGTCAAATGACATGCTACATGCCCTCAAGGAATTATACGCTCGCTTTGATGCCTGAGAAAAGCAAAAATTATTCCAAAAGATGGGGATCCGCCAACCATATCCTGCTGAATGGGATAATGTATATCCTCCCAAGTACAAGCCGCTGACGCTCATGCCATTTGATGCGAAGGAGTCGCCTTGTTGATACTTGAGGTTACTTCGCCTCGGTAACAGGACATCTGCCAAAAGACGACGCTCTACTTACGAACATATTCATATGGGCATTACAGGGAGTAGCCTACTAATGGTTTTGCAGTCTTCCATTAATGGCATCTTGTTGTTCGATGATTTGAAGCGTCTCTTCCTTGCTCGATTCTACGAAGGAGGAATGTACATGATGATGTCTACTCTCATGGACATTGTCCAGAAGGAGAAGAAGCCTCTACGCGCTTACATTGAGTGCTTCTGCCAGGCAGCTCTGAGGTTATCACCTGGTGTGCCCGAACCCATGCTCATGGAATCATGCTGCAAGAACATGCTCCCTACAATCAAGTTGTGCACAGTTCTCCATGCATAAAATGGACACATTTTATTACCGAGGCGGACGTAGCTGAAAGAAAAGCTCGGGACGCACAATTACTGGGACTGAATTTTCCCTCACTCGAAGACAAAGGGCTCGTCTAGCAATAATCCTGCCCCCAAGTACGGTAAAGGGAAGCAAGCCAAGACCGTCAACATCTCCAAAGATTCAGCGTCAAAGAACAGAAGCCGGCAGAAGCACATAGACCGAAGGAAAGCTACTCCTTCAATGACAAAGATACAATAGAACTCTTTGACATGTTAATGAAGGGTGGCAAGCTTCAACTCCCGCCTCCTAAGCGTCCTGACGAAGTGGAAAAGGTGGACAATCCAAATTATTGCCACTATCACCAGTACGTTCACCATTCAACACGTGATTGCTACGTGTTGAAGAAGCAGATCCAATGCCTCATGGATGCCAAGGTCATCTCACTCTATTAGAAAAAGACAGTCACTGCCAACATGGTCACCTTCCAGTTCAGAAGTTTTCTGAGGACAAAGACTCAAGAGGTGTCATCTCCATCCCAAGGGCGACGATGGAAGTAGTCAACCTTCCACCGGCCGGTGACAATGCTCAAGGTCTCAACCCACTTACGACCCACGAGACAACAGTTATATGGGTCCATCCTGATCTTTCCCCAGACATGATGTGCCCTGCAGTGCACTCTGTTAAAGGGAGAAAACTAAGTCGTATCGTATGGTTTCTACATCGGCTGACGACGCTCTGGTTACCACTCTCTCGCTCACCAGCAGAGGATAACCAGGTTCTAGAGGAATAGGTACCTCCGCCTGCTGCTGCCGCTGCACCTGATACATCGGAAGCAGGTCCGTCTCAAGCCCCTACAGAAGATAAGCAGAGGCAGAAGGAGGTTTGCTTTGACAAACCTCTATGGAAAGACACGACAGTGGGGCTGATCAAGTCCTATAACTTTGACATATTGACACAGCTTGCCAATACTCCAGCTTGGCTATCAGTCTTCGAGCTCCTCCGTCTCTTCGAAGAGACTCAGGATGCCCGCAGCGAGGCTTTGCAGAATGTTGATTCCTTTCTCACCCAGGTGCAACCGCCCAAAGAGGATCATGCCGTGTGCCCACATTGCCATAGTATGGTGGAGTTGATTCCTAACATCACTTTCACTCAGCAGATATGTTGAAGAATAACCGGCACAATAGACCCTTGTACTATACAGGGTATATTGGTGCCATCAAGATCGATCGCATCCACATCGACCATGGCTCTTCCCTCAGCATAATCCTTTGGAGTTTACTCCAAACCTTGGGGATTTAGATGCACGGCTGACCGGCTGACCGCGTCGAATACTACAATCAGCGGTTTCAATGCTGAAAAGAGTCAGCCCTTGGGCAAGATCCGGCTGAAATGCCAGATAGCCAATCTTCAGACGGATGTGACTTATTACGTCATTGATGCAGACATAAACTACAATATGCTATTGGGTCGACCATGGATTCATGAGTACATGATCATACACTCTACTATCCATCAATGCATGAAGTATGTGGCCAGCATGGGACTATCAAGACGGAGTTTGCTGACAATCGACCCATTCTGATGATTCGAAGCATACTGTACTGATGTTGATCTATACAAGTCAGTCC
>JANAVB010023995.1:18246497-18256497 GCA_029216955.1 Iris pallida
TCACTGTAACGGAGTACTGGTTCCGACATGGGTTGCTAGAGTAGCAGCAAGACCGCCGAGGGCGGCTCTCCTCCAAGCTTTGCAATCGAGGTATATTTTAAATGACCCTTGTGAAGATGGAAATGAATCGAATGTCGCCTGATGGTAAGGGATCAGATCTTTATGTCAGACCTCATATTGTCCTCGAACCTGGTTGATAATCAGCTTCGAGTCGTCGTAGGACTCGATATAGTCAACCCCAAATTGTTTCGAGCTGCTGGAGCCCAATGATGAGAGTTGTACTCACCAACATTATTGGTGCATGACTCCATGAGATATGCACGGTGGATGACTAGGCCATCGGGAGTGACGAGAACGACTCCGATGCTGCGATGATCTCGCCTTTGGGTCCTGTTCTTGAAGCGCCGTCGAAGAACATTCGCCAAACAGGGTTGTCTGTGATCGCATTCGACTCTAGGACTTCGTCAGGATGCCATCATAGAGCTTTGACGTTTTCGGTACAGGATGTGCCATCAAGAAGTTGGCCAATGCTTGACCTTTAACCGCCTTTTTTGGGACGAACACCATGTCATAAGGCGTCAAAAGGATTGCCCATGTGGCAAATTGCGAGTTTAATGCCCCTGGCTTAGTCATAAGACTCTGAGAGGGTTAACTCGGGAGATTACATGAATTGTTTGTCCAGCCACATAATGTCGTATCTTTTGAATGGCGAAGACTAGAGCAAGACATTCCTTCATGACCTTTATTGCTTCTCCGGGCTAGCAAAGTACCAAGCGAACGATCCATAGCTCGGACGTATAGCAGAAAGGGCCTCCCCACGTCCAGTGCTACCAGTATTGGAGGACTAGTGAGGTACTTCTTGATGTCGTTGAACGTGCGCTGGCATTCTTCTGTCCAGATATATGAAACCCCTTTCTTCATTAGTTTGGTGAAGGGTTGGTACCGTCCAAGAGATTTGCTATGAATCTTCTGATATAGGCTAAGCGTCCTTGTAGTCCTCGGAGCTCACAGAGATTCTTTGGGGGAGCCATGTCCAGGATGGCCTTGGTTTTCTCAGGGTCAATGTGGATACCTTTGGCCGTGACGATGAAGCCCAAGAACTTGCTGCTGGAAACCCGAAGTAAAGACTCGGTTGGGTTCATCTTCAGTCGATGTGTCCGCATCAAGTCGAACACAGTCCTCAAGTCGTCCAAATAGCTGGATTTCTTTCGGCTCTTAACGGCAATGTCATCCACATAAGATTCTACCATTTATTGAAGATGTTTGTGAAATATGGTACTCATAGTCCACTGGTATGTTGCTCATGTATTCAACAAGCTGAAAGGCATCACTGTGTAACCATAGATTCCCTTTAGAGTTTGGAATAAAGTGTGTTTTTCGTCTTTTGGGAACATTTTGATCTGGTTGTAGCCCAAGAACCCGTCCATGAAAGATATATGCTCGAAGCCACAAGTGTTGTCGATCATCACATCGGTGATCGGAAGGGGAAACTTGTCCTTTGGACATGCCGAGTTGGGATCCCTGAAGTCTATGTAGACTCGAATATTCCTGTTCTTCTTAGTGACGGAAAGATGTTGGCAACCCAATCTGGATGCTGCTCTTCGCGAATGAAACCACTTTCTATGAGTTTGTCGACTTCTTTCTCGATAGCATCCATGACGTTGGGACAGAAGCGACGTTGTTGCTGTTTAACAGGTTTAGCATTGGGCAGGATGTTGAGGCAGTGCATCGCGACTTGCGAGTCTAAACCCGGTATGTCTTCATAGCTCCAAGAAAAGACATCAATGTACTCTCGGATAAGCTATATCATAGATTCTCTGTATTTCCAAGTCAAGCTTTTGCTAATGAAGATGGGTTTAAGGGAAGCCTCATCTCCTAGTTCGACTTGAACGACTGCGCCTTCGGTGGAAGGTTCTCTCTATTCGAAATGCTACTCCTATTGTGTTGAGCCCAGGGTTCTTCCTCGAAGAATTCGATCATCTGGTCTTCGTCCTCGACTGGGGATCTACAGAAACCATGATGACGGGCAGTATCTTCTTGAAGGCTTGACCGATACTAGTATCAGAGTACCAGGTTGAGCAATCGAAGGAGTGAGAATGCATCTTGACCTCCGTCTCGGAGCTCTCCGAAGTTGTTGTGGGTGTAACATAACCGAACCCCCGGCAAGTACGCTGGTAGTAATTTTGGGACTTTCCCTTGGAGCGCGAAGTCGTAAGGGGAGGCGTCGACCTTTGCCATTGTTCAGTCTACTATCGTTGTTCAAGTCATAACCCATCTTTTGGATAAGGTGTTTGGCTTGAGCAGTGTAATAGTAGAGCTGCATCTTGCTGTTGTCGGGTTCTGGTTCTGCGGGAGTAAGTCTCTGAGGACGTTCTACCCGATCGAATAGGATGGGTTCCTCATCTTTCTTCCTTGCTGGAACCAGAAAGTAAGCATCTCGGGAAGAGACAACTCGGCTTGCCAGATTAGCAGTTGTCACTTGGGTTTGCAACATATACAGAGCATTGTCTAAGAAATACATGGTGTTCCAATGGGCACAAGAGTAATTCAAAGACAACTTTTATTAATGAAATGCAAAATTTTATCCCGAGGGATTACATCATCTAGAGAATGCACCTCAGCATTGGCGCACATGTAGTCCCCTAACTCCTCATCAGTGAGAACCGGGACCGCCATGGGAGAAGGTGGAAGTGGTCTCCGCTTCAGGTTGAATATCAGGGGTGCTGGAGCCGGGTATTCCTGTAACTTCGAGGTTTCCTTCGGGCCTCTTCAGGGGAGCTTTATTCGAAAGTGCTTCTGGCTGGCAGTTGACGTTGTCGGGGATGAGTAAGTCGGTGCTTTTCCTCGAAGTTTGATGATAAGATGTGTTGGTGTCTGAGGAGGTTTTCCTCTTAATCGAACCTTCAAAGGTTCTTCAGCAATAGTTGCACATTCTGATGCAGTTTCTGCCTCATCATCGGCATCATTAGCATCATCATCCCAAGGGACTGACTTATAAAGATCAGCGTCAGTACAGTATGCTTTGAGACCTCGGAACGGGTCGATGTCAGCGAACTTTGTCTTGATAGTCCCGTCGCTGGCCAAATACTTCATACATTGATAGAGGGTGGGGGGTACAATCATGTATTCATGGATCCATGGTCGTCCCAACAACATGTTGTCGTTTATGTCTGCTTTAATGACATAACAAGTCACATCTGTTTAGAGATTGCCTATCTGGCATTTCAAGCAGATCTTGTCCAAGGGCTCACTCTTTCCAGCATTGAAACCGCTGATTGTAGTATTTGACACGGTCAGCCGATGCATCGGAATCCCCAAAGTTTGGAGTAAACTCTGAGGGATTATGCTGAGGGAAGAGCCATGGTCGATGTGGATACAATCGACCTTAATGTCACCAACATACCCCGTGTTGTACAGGGGCCTGTTGTGCTGGTTGTTCTTCAGTAACATGTCCTGCTGAGTGAAGGTGATGTTAGGAATCACCTCGACCATGCTATGGCAATGTGGGCATGCAGTAGGGTCCTCCTCGGGCGGTTGCACCTGGGTGAGGAAAGAATTGGCGTTCTGCAGAGCCTCGATGTGGGTGCCCCGAGTCTCTTTGGAGAGACGAAAGAGATCGAAGAGCAACAGCCTGGCTGGAGTATTGGCAGGCTGTGCCAATATGTCGAAGTTGTAGGGCTTGACCGGCCCTACTACCGAGTCTTTCCTTAGCGGTTTGTCAAAGCGAACCTCCTTCTGCCTCTGTTATTTGTGCAGGGGCTTGAGACAGACTACTTTCGATGCATCAGGTGCAGTAGGAGCAGTAGGTGGAGGTACTTCTTCCTCCAAAGCCTGGTGGTCCTCTCGCTTGTGGGCCGAGCGAGTGGTAACCAGAGTGTCATCAATCGAGGTAGAAACCTTACGACACGACTTGACTTTCTTCCTCTCGACAGAGTGTGCTACAGTCTGCATCTTGTCTGGGGCAAGATCAGGATGGATCCACATAACTTTGCCTCGGGGCATCGTAAGTGGGATGAGGCCTTGAGCATTGTTACGGGTCGGTAGAAGGTTGACTACTTCCATTGTCGCCCTTGGGATTGGGACGACACCGTCTTGAGTCTATGTTTTTGGAAAACTTTCAAACTTGAGGGTGACCATGTTGGCAGTGACAGTCTTTTTCTCATAGTCGAGTGAGATGACCTTGGCGTCAATGAGGCACTGGATCTGCCTCTTCAAAACGTAGTAGTCGCATGTTGAATGGTGAACGTACTGGTGATAGTGGCAGTACTTTGGATTGTCAACATTTCCCACTTCGTCAGGACACTTAGGAGGCAGGATTTGAAGCTTGTCACCCTTTATCGACATGTCGAAGAGTTCTAGCGTGTCTTCATCATTGAAGGAGTAGGTTTCCTTCGGCTTTGGCACTTCCGCCGGCTTCTGGTTCATTGACGCTGAACCTTTGGAAATGTTGACGGTCATGGTTTGCTACCCTTTACCGTACTTGGGACGGAGTTATTGCTAGATGAGTGCTTCCTTTTGTCTTTGAGTGAGGGAAAACTCAATGCCAGCAGTTGCGCATCCCGAGCCTTTCTTTCGGCTAGATCCGCCTCGGTGATGAAAGGTGTCCACTCTATGCACGGAGCACTGTGCCACAGCTTGATTGCGGGGAGCATGTTTTTGTGGCACGAGTTCATGAGCATGGGTTCAGGAACACCAGGTGGTAACCTCAGATCTGCCTGACGGAAGTGTTCGATATAAGCACGTACAAGCTCTTTCTCCTTTTTGACAATGTCCATGAGAGTAGACATCGTCATGTCTATTCGTCCTTCGTAGAATCAAGCAAGGAAGAGACATTTCAAATCGTCAAACGACGAGATGCAGTTGTCGGGGAGACTGCAAAAACATTCGTAGGCTACCCCCTTTAACGCCCCTATGAATATATTCATGAGCAGAGCGTCATATTTTGGCAGATGCCTAGTTACTGAGGCGAGGTACCTCAGGTATCGACGAGGAGACTCATTTGCATCGAATGACACAAGCGTCTGTGGTTTGTACTTAGGTGGATATATCACATTATCCCATTCGGCAAGATATGGTTGCCGAACCCCCATCTTTGGAATGATTCTCGCTTTTCTCAGGCGTCGAAGCAATCGTATAACTTCTTTAGAGCCTGCTGTATGTCATTTGACATTATGGGCCCAGTCATTGATGATGACTGCGATATTGTTTGGTTTGTGACGAGACTTGGTGTAGGAGGAAGTGCATTGGATTCTCCATTTGTTCCCGGGTCTTGATTGACTAGAGCAGAAGCGTTGGATGTCAATTTGTCCTTGATCTCCAGGAATACAGAAGTCAAGGCCACATAGTCTCAATTAATGTATTCATGCCTGTCTCCAGGACTACAGAAGTCAAGGCCTGCATAGTCTTATTCATAGTATTCATGCCTGTCTCCAGGGCGATTTTGATGACTGGACCCCTCGCTGCTTTATGTGTTGTCACCTTCGGCCATAAAAATGGACATCAGGTGCGAATAGATAAATGGGATAGTGGATCTTTCAGTCTCTGGTTCAGACACCTGAGTCTCATCATCCTCAGGGTAGACAGGAAGATTATGATCGTCCTCCGACTTATTATAATTGCTACCCCCAGCCTGTTGGTTGCTTGCGCCTACAGAGGCATCTATGTCAATTCCATACAATCCCTCCTCGGGTTGGAATGAGGGACTGTCATGGATGGTGGGGGTTGGCCACCCCCAACCTACGACAAGAGTTTGAATTGAGTGCAGGTGTGTTGGAATACACCCGTGTTGGGCACCGCCGGTTTGTTGCCTCCAAGTCGGCCCTTGGATTTGTTGGCCGAGGCGGAAGGGTTCTTGGCAAGCTTCTTGAGAGATGGAGAACCCCACGCCGTATTGCATGATGCAATCAGGAGTTCATCTTCTTCTTCACTCGACGATCCTTTGCCGAGTCTCTAATGTACAGATGCCATCGGTCGTAGTCTTTGGAAGATGTACCGTCTCTTCATTGGCGATGCTGCTGTTTGGTAGCAGCAATAGTTGATGGTGATCTTGGCGCAAGTGTGCCTTAGGCTAACCATGTTGTGCGCAGCAGAATCGTCCCTCACCTTGCATTTATGAGTAATCACTTTACGCAGATCAGAGGCCTCCACTTCTATACTTCTTTCGTGCGTGCAGGGAAGCTGCGCGCCTGAATGTAGACGTGAAGGTAGCTTCCATATTCTCAGTTCCTGTGCGTGAGATACACTTAGGTCCTGATTAGAGGGTTGTTGGTGAGGCAGACTCACCCACAGTAAAGCAGCTTGCATGAGCCTGTTCCCACAGTTTGTAGCCCCTAACTTGAATCATGCACTTGAGCGCTCAAGTGACAGCGGGGTTCTACTAGTCGAGGCATCGAAGCACTCGAACCAATTTTGTACAGCTTTTTCTCAGCTGCGCGCGTGACTGTCAACGCGGGCCTTTAGTCAGCTGTTGGCGTAGCACGTCGATCGCGCAGGGCGTGTGCTACCTTGGATTTCTTTCTACTACCCCTGGAAGGTGCGTAGTATTTAGAGTCCAACTGAGTAGTCGGCGTAGCACTTTGGTCGCGCAGGGCGTGTGCTGCCTTGGATTTTTTGGTTTCATCCTAGGAAGGTACATGGTATTTAGAATCCAACATGGATGTTGGCATAGCATGTTGATCGCACAAGGCGCGTGTTGCCTTGGATTTCTTCACACTACCCCTAGAAGGTGCATAGCGTTCAGAATCCAACATAGGTTCTCCTAAAGGATACACAATTCTGTCAAAGACAGAAGTTCTATCCTGTGCAGCCGTCTTTCTGTGCGGGTGGGTAGCTGTACCATTCTTCCTTCGCTGCGCCTTCGTCGGTTGTGCGGCCAAGGAGTTGCACTCTTCGCTGTGCTTCTAAGCAACTGAACTCGGCTAAGGCAGTAAAACAGCAGCGGGTGGAGGCCTCTCGAGGCTTCGCCATTCAGGAATGTTTGGAGCGCATCTTTCTCCATCTTACCGCTCTTCGCAGCGGCCTTGGGTACCTAACGTCGAGTCTTCGCCATTCAGGAATGTTTGGAGCGCATCTTTCTCCATCTTACCGCTCTTCGCAGCGGCCTTGGGTACCTAACGTCGAGTCTTCTTCGGTTTTACAAACCGCTTCGAAGGGCTCGACTTCTCTTTAGAGAGGAGGTGTTCAAAAGCTTGTTGGTCGGAACATATGACCAACATCTTTTGGGAAGACCCCAGGAAGTTATCGTCAGACTGCATCACCACCTTCTCGTTAGAGGAGAAGGAAGACCCCAGCAGAGTCGCCATCTTGTTTGCCATGACAAAAGTTGAACGAACTTTTGATATTCAAACGTATAAAAAGTACAAAAAAGTCTCTTAAATAGGAGGATTAAGTACATAATTTTCTAGGGAAATATGACAGTGTAGATCGAGCACAGCAGCGGCTCATTTACTCCATTGACGATCTAACGATGACTTGAACTTGCTCTGACTTTCTGATGCTCGAGAGTGGTACTCGGGGTTGCTAATCAGGAATATGTCGACCTTTTTAATGAAGACCAACTCCTTCTATTTATAGTTCAGTACATATGCGATGTGCATAGGGTTTTTTCTAGGCGCGCAGGAGCGCTGCGCGTGGAGATATGAGAGAATCTGTTTTAACCGTACGGTGAGGGCTGCTGCTAAGCTGACACGTGGCTGATGCTGAGATTCTCTTCTATCAAGATCTCGGGTGGTTATCAATATAATCGAATAAATGACACATGATGTCTGCTTATGGCTCGATAATCTTGATCGGATGAAGTCGAGTGGGTTTTGCTCCTATCTATAGAGTTGGATTTTGTCCCTATCTTAGGGGCAACAGTTTAAACAACCAGAATAAATATTGCCCTTGTCAACAGAACCAAACTCCGTTCCTATCTTAGGAGCGACGGTTTAAACAAATCGTTCGAATATTGGTCCTATCAACAGAACCAAACTCCGTTCTTATCTTAGGAGCAGCATTTTAAACAAACTGATTGGATAATATTTGAAAAGATATAGATGCCAGAGTGGCCATGTGGAACAATGCTACCTTATAGAACTGTGTGTCTATATGAGCTGCGCTTATGGTAAGGTTTCAATGTCGGCGCTTTTTGGGTGACGAGGAGACTATGCTGAGGCAATGAAGTCACTGCACTTTAGGACGACGAGTTGACTGTGCCGAGGCAACAAAGTTACTGTGCTTTAGGGCGACGAGAAAACTGTGCTGAGGCAACGAAGGCACTGTGCTTTTGGATAACGAGGAGACTGTGCTGAGACAAAAGGTCACTGTACTTTAAGGCGACGAGAAGACTGTGCTGAGGCAATGAAGTCACTGTACTTTAGGGCGACGAGGAGACTGTGCTGAGGCAACAAAGTCACTGCACTTTTGGGTGATGCGGAGACTGTGCTGAGGCAATGAAGTTATTGTGCTTTAGGGCGACGAGGAGACTATGATGAGGCAATGAAGTCACTGTGCTTTAGGGCAAAAATGAGACTATGCTGAGGCAACGGGGTCGCTGTGCTTTAGGGAAACGAGTTGACTGTGCTGAGGAAACAAAGTCACTGTGCTTTAGGGCGACGAGGAGACTGTGCCGAGGCAACGAGGTTTCAAATGAAGGAGTCGTTGATTGGGCTGCACTTCTGGATTGGATTTGAAGGAGCTGCTCTTCTGGGTTGAACCGAAGGGGCTACGCTTCTGGGTTGAACCGAAGCGGCCGCACTTCTTGGTTGAACCGAAGGGGCGAGTTCTGCCAAAGTCATTTTCTTAAGAACACTAAATGACCGCCCTTGATTGGCTGAGTCAACATCCTCTTTAATTACCGCTATTTGGGGGCTCGAGAACCGGTAAAAAGGCTTAGCCAAACGAATCTATTAAATGAGATTCATTGTGCTGAGTTATAGGTTCATTCCATTACTTCGGAGTCCTTTGACGCCACGTGGCCTGTGGGTTGAACCATACATCCTATATATAAAGAGGAGCTTTCGGTTAACACTTTGCTCACAGTTTCTTGTCATTTCCCTGTCATGCTCGACCCCGACTTAGCTTTGGACGGCCATGGGCCTTGTATAAGTCGACTGTTGGTTGTAGATCTCTCCGTTCAAAGAAGCTGTGACCTTGTATAAGAACAACTACTGAGTTTCGAGATGCACTTGAGCGGTTGGCATAAGGAGTTCGAATCTGAACAACATCTTGGAGGTCTTCGAGGTCCAAGCTACTGGGTTTGGATTTATTGCCAACCCGAAAAGCCATAAGATGTGCTCTGCCCTGGTCAATAATGGCTTCATTAACCATATTGTGCGCGTCCTGTTATGCTGGAAGAGCCGCAGGTAGTGCTGTGAGCTTCTCACAGGAGCTGTGTTCTTGCTCGGGCCAATAGATGCTTCATTAGGCATATTAGAGTTCCTCCACGTCTGACTAGGAAGTGGCTCGCTCTGACCAGAAAGTGATTCGCTCTGACGCTGCTGCACTTTTGGCGACTGTGCGCTTCAGAAGATTGCACATTTGTAGATCTTAGGTGTTCAGTCTTTATATGTAATCATGAAGAATCTGTAATAGCTCCTTGTAGACATGATCTTTAATAAAGGACTTCTTTTATGCATTGCTTCTCTTGTGATTCTGAGTGATATGCGCAGCAACTTTGGTGCTTCCTGCGCTTCTATGTAGTATGGATGTCTCCTGCGCTTTCGTAGATACTGCGCTTTTTTCATGCTTCTACAGGGATACTGGGCCATGTTATAGTTGGAACACTTTACTTTTCATTATGACTTGTGATATATTTTATATTCAGTTCATATGGCATGTTTATATTTATCTTGTTGCGTCCCTCTGAGGACTTGGAGATTTCTTCATGTGTGTGTTTTCGTACCTTTCTGTAGATGTTCTATCCAAGGCCGTGATCTTCTCTATTCCTCGAAGATGACTTGCTCTTGGATCGTCCTTTAATACTCTTGATAAAACCTTTCATTGTTTAGGTATTACTTCT
>JANAVB010023995.1:18258997-18404576 GCA_029216955.1 Iris pallida
GTTTTGGGGGTCATTGTTTTGTGGCATTTTGGGTTTTCTCTGTAGCTTGGGATTCCTGGGCAGATGTTACTTTCCTTTGGGCTGGGGGTTGGGGACTTCCACATCTACCAGTTTTGTAACCTGCAGGTGGTACAGTTTTCGTTAATAATAGGGGTTGGTTGGATAAATATATATATATATATATATATATATATATATATATATATATATATATATATATATATATATATGTTTGTATTTATTTATATAAATATTACTTGTGCATATGTTGTATTTATTTTATTGTGATGGATTGTACTTTGCTCCTTTCCTGACTGGATCATTGACATATTTGACCAGGCAAGTGGATCTGCATGGCACTAGTTTGGACGACAACCACTGGAAGCTTCTGGAAGACTATAAAATATTAGGGTATATCATTTAGATGTATCATAGTTGTTGTAGATATTTTTTATAGTAAATGTATAATTTTGATGATAAGGATTACCAGATTTGTCTCCGGATACTAAACATGTATGATGTACTAAAAAGATGATAGTGGACTAGTGATCGTGTGAGTTTGTGCTGGAATATTTTTCATTTACTAGTTCTGTGATTAAGCCAATGATTGATATCATAATCATTTGACGATTTATGAGTTATAGACAGCTTACTACCGTTGTTTACAGGAGCGTAGGCTAGGCGTGTCCGACTTGTATCCGAAAAACTGGGAGTGGGTCGTGACAGAAGTCCCATAATGAGGGCGTTGTATTCTGCCACGTTGTTAGAACACAGGTCCTTTAGTGAATATGTTTGGTGGATGACCAGGTTGTCAGGTGAGACGAGTACTATTCCGACTCCTGCCACCATGTTGCCCTTAGGTTCTGCACGTGAGGGTCCATCAAAAAATATCTGCCAGACTGACTCACTTGTAATTGAATGTGACTCTAGCACTTCATCTGGGATATCGTTGTAAAGCTTCGATGTTTCTGGGACTGGGTGTGCTGCCAAGAAGTCAACTAGCGCGTGACCTTTTATCGCTTTCTGCGGGACGAGGACCATATCGTATGGGGAAGGAGCATTGCCCATATGGCTAGATGGGAATTCAATGCTCTGGACTTCGTCATGAGCACCCGGAGGGGGATGATCCGGGAGATCACGTGAATTGTTTGTCCTGTCACGTAGTAACGCACTTTCTGGATTGCGAATACCCGTGCTAGGCATTCCTTCTCGATTGGGTTGTATCAATGCTCTTCCCTAACCATCATTCTGCTGTGGTAGGATTTAGCTTGTTCGTGGCCCATATCTTTTCTAGGCTAACAGGGCGCCCAGGGAATGATCTGTCATGCAAACATAAAGCAAGAAAGGTTTACCGACCATTGGGGCGACCTGGACTGGGGGGCTCGTAAGGTACTTCTTAATGTTGTCAAAGGCCTTCTGACAATCTTCGGTCAAGACGAATGATACGCCCTTTTCATCAGATTAGTGAATGACTGGCATCGTCCGGAGAGGTTCGATACAAAACTCCTGATATATGCAAGCCTCGCCTGGAGCCCTCGGAGTTCTCGGAGGTTCTTTGGAGGGTCCATGTCGAGGATGGCTCGTGTCTTTTCAGGATATATGTGGATCCCTTTTGACGTGATAACGAAGCATAGTAACTTTCTACTAGATACTCGTAAGAATGATTAGTTGGGTTCATCTTTAGCTGGTGCACTCAAATTAGATCAAATACTATTTTGAGGTCATGGAGATGATCGGCTTTATCCCGACTTTTGACGGCGATGTCATCTACGTAGCACTCGACCGTCTCCCTGAGGTGTTTGCTGAAGATGGTACTCATGGCACGTTGATAGGTCGTACCCGCATTCTTCAGGCCGAAAGGCATCACCGTGTAGCAGTAGACTTCCATCGGTGTTTGAAAGGTCGTATGCTTCTCATCATCTGGGAACATCTCGATCTGGTTTTTGTAGAAGCATGAAAATAGCAAAGCAGCAACAGAAGCGCAGAAGATGTCAGACGTGCAAGAGACAAAAAAAGATAGTGTGTAAATGAAAGTTCTTTATTAAAATCATGTTTACAAAAGATCTATTACAGACTCTTCATGGTTACATATAAAGACTAAAGATAAAGCATAGACTACAAAATGCGCGGTCTTCAGAAACGCGCAGTCTTCAGCAGCACGCATACCCCAAAAGCGTAGCAGTGTCAGAGCGAATCACTTCCTCATCAGAGCGAGCCACTTTCTAGTCAGATGTGGAGGAACCCCAATATGGCTAATGAAGTAGCTATTGGCCCTAGTAAGAACGTAGCTACTGTGCGAAGCTTACAGAACTACCTGCGGCTCTTTCAGCATAACATGGAGCGCAGCTCCCCCACTCCAATATGGCTAATGAAGCCATTATTGAGCAGGGCAGAGCACAACCTATGGCTCTTCGGGTTGGCAATCAATCCAAACCCGGTAGCTCAGATCTCGAAGACCTCCAAGATGCTGTTCAGGTTCGAACCCCTTATGCCAAACGCTAAAGGGCATCTTGAAACTCTGTAGAGATCTACAACCAACAGTCCACTTATGCAAGGCCCATGGCCGTCCAAAGCTAAGTCGGGGTCGAGCATGACGGGGGAATGAATGGAAACTGTGAGCAAGGTCTCACCCAAAAGCTTCTCTTTATATAGGCTGTGTGGTCCAACCCACATGACATGTGGCAGTCGGTCAAAGGACTCCGGAATAATGGGATGAACCTAGGACTCAGCACAATGAATTTCATTTAATAGATTCATTTGACTAAGCTTATTAGTCACCGCTTTTCGTGCCCCCCCAAAGTGGCAACAATTAAATGGGTGTTGACTCAGCCTCCCAAAGTCATTAATTTTCTTAGGAACAAAAGTGACTTCGACGCTTCGTAAAAAGCGCGGCTCTTTCAGTCCAGTCCATAAGCGCAGCTCCTTCAGTCCAATCCAGAAGCGTAGATCCTTTAGTCCAATCCAGAAGCCCAGCTTCTTCAGTCCAGCCCGGAAGCGCAACCCCTTCAACGGCTCCTTCATTGACTTCTCAAAAACTTCACAGAAGCGCAACCCCTTCAACGGCTCCTTCATTGACTTCTCAGAAACTTCTCAGAAATTTCCCAGAAGTGCTGCCCCTTCAACGGCTCCTTCATTCACTTCTCATAAACTTCACAGAAGCGCAGCCCTTTCATGGCTCCTTCATTAACTCCTCAGGACTTCACAGAAGCGTAGCCCCTTCAACGGCTCCTTCATTGACTCTTCAGAACTTTACAGAAGCGCAACCCTTTCATGGCTCCTTCATTGACCCCTCAGAGCTTCTCAAGAGCACAATCTCCTCGTCGCCCAAAAGCGTAATGACCTCATTGTCGCAAGAGCACAGTCTCCTCGTCACCCAAAAGCGCAGTGACCTCGTTGTCTTAAGGGCATAGTCTCCTTGCCGCCCGAAACTGTAGTGAACTCGTTGCCTCAAGAGCACAGTCTTTTCGTCGCCCAAAATTGTAGTAACTTTGTTGCCTCAAGAGGACAACCTCCTCGTCACCAAAAAGTGCAGTGACCTTGTTGCCTCAACAGCACAGTCTCCTCGTCGCCCGAAAGCGCAGTAACTTCGTTGCCTCCACCTTCCTTCTCGCCGCCCAAAAGCGCAGTGGCTCAAACACTTCCATAAGCGTAGCTCGCATAGCGCGTAGTTCCCCTACAACATGGCATCATACCACGTGGACAGTATGGCAGCTGTATCTTTTCAGATGCAATTGGGTTCTATTTGGTATATCTTTTCAGATAAAATCAAATTCGGTTTGGTTAAGCTGCCGCCCCTGAGATAGAATCAGATTTAGTTTAAACATTTGTATCTTTTTTGATACAATCAAATCCGATTTCGACTATCGCTCCTAAGATGTGATCAGATTTCAGTTTGTTTAAACAACCGTTCTCTCGATAAAGGTAAAACCTATTCAGTTTTATCCGTACCGGATAGTCGAGCAATGAGCACACGCCACTTGTCAGTTGCCCAGCCATGTTGATAACGGATGATAACTGTCCAAGATCTCGATCACGGAGAATCACCAACAACTGCCATGTGTCAGCTCAGCAGCAGCCTTCACAAAGCAGTTACAACAGATCCTCCCGAAGTCTTGTGCGCGCAGCGCTCCTGCGTGCCAAAACCCTTATGCACATCGTATATGTGCTTGCCTATAAATAGAAGAAGTTTTCCTTAGTTCAAGAGATCTTCGATGTCTTCTTGATTGGCAACCCCGAGTTCCACTCACGAGCATCAGAAAGTCAGAGCAAGTTCAGTTCATCGTCAGACCGTTGAGTAAAGGAGCCGCTGCAGTGCTCGGTCTCCACCATCACACTTCCTAAAAAATTATTGTACCTAGCTCTCCATTTTAGGAATCTCTTGTACTCTTTTGTTCATGGCAAACAAGACGGCGACTCTGCTGGGGAAGTCCTTCTCCTCTGACGATAAGTCTGTGACGCAATCTGATGATAACTTGTTGGGATCTTCTCAAAAGATGTTGGTCGTATGCTTCGACCAGCAAGCTTTTGAAGATATCCTTTCTGAAGAGAAGTCGAGCCCTTCGAAGCGGTTCATAAAATCGAAGAAGACTCGACGTAGTTGGGTGCCTAAGGCTGCTGTGACTAGCAGCAAGGCGGATGGAGACACGATCCAGGACCCTCTGGATGGTGAAGGATCGAAGACACCTTCCTCTGCTGCTGCAGGACTGCCTCAGTCAGCTCTCGCTTCTGAGAAGCGTAGCGAAGAGCGCATCGAGAAGTGCAGCTCCACTGTTGCAGGCCTGACAAAGGCACAGTGCCGAAAGAAGCGCGTTGCTACCCACCTACGCATGAAGATAGTTGCACAGGCGAGAACTTCTGTCTTTGACAAAATGGCCTACCGCTCAGGAAAGCCTATGTTGTTTTCTTAGTGTTATGCACCTTCTAGGGATAATGGAAAGAAATCCAAGGTAGCACGCGTCCTACACGACCAACGTGCTACGCCAACCACTATATTGGATTCTGAGTGTTATGCACCTTCTAGGGATAACACGAAGAAATCCAAGGCCGCGCGCGCCCAGCGCGACGAATGTGTTATGCCAACCACCATGTTGGATTCTGAATACTATGCACCTTCTAGGGGTAGTAGAAAGAAATCCAGGGCTGCACAAGCTTCAAGCGACCAACATGCTATGCCCACAGCCAACTGAAGGCCCGCGTTGACAGTCATGCGCACAGCCGACGAAAAGCTATACAAGACTGGTTCGAGCGCTTTGATGCCTCGACCAGTAAAACCCCGCTGTCACTTGAGCGCTCATGCACACGATTGAAGCCAGAGGGTGCATACTGTGGGGATAGACTCATGCGAACAGCATTGTTGTAAGCATGAAATGGGTCTGGCTTACGAGCAACTCTCTGACCAGGACCTAAGCATATCTCACGCACAGGAACTGGGAAAAGAGAAGCTACCTTCACATCTGTACTGATGCCCGCGGCTTCCCTGCACGCACGAAATGAGTGTAGACGTAGAAACTTCTGATCTACGCAACGTGATCTCCTACAAGCACAAGACGAGGAAGGATTCTGCTACGCACAACGTGTCTGGCCTAAGGCACACCTATGCCAAAATCACCATCAAATGTTGTTGCTGCCAAACAGCAGCACTGCCACTAAAGAGGCAGTCCATCTTCCAACGACTGCGGCCGGGCTCGTCTGTCCACTAGAGACTCGGCAAAGGTCCATCGAGTGAAGAAAAAGACGAACTCCTCGTTGCGTCATGCAATGCGGCGCGGGGTTCTCCATCTCTCAAGAAGCTTTCCAAGAACCCTCCCGCCTCGGCCAACAAATCTAAGGGCCAACTCGGAGGCAACAAGTCGACGGTGCCTAGCACGGGTGTATTTCAAACACCCTTACTCAGACCAAGCTCTTGTCGCAAGCTGGGGGTAGCCAAACCCCCTTCCATTCATGACAATCCCTCATTCCAATCCGAGGAAGGATTGTATGGAACTAACACAAATGCCTCCGTGGACGCAAACAACCAACAAACTGGGGGTAGCAATTACATCAAGTCAGAGAATGATCGCAACCTACTTGTTTATCCTCAGGATGACGAGACTCAGGTGTCTGAACCAGAAAGTGAAAGATCCATAGTCCCCTCTATCTCTCCACATCTGATGTCTGTTTTCATGGCCGAAGGTGATGGCGCAGGAGGCAACGAAGGTTCTAACCATCAAAAGCGTATAGAGGCCTTGGAGATGGACCTGAATACATTAAACAAGACCATGTAGGCCTTGACTTCTGTAGTCCTGGAGATCAAAGACAAATTGACATCCAACGCTTCTGCTCCAGTCAATCAAAAATCTAATGCACCTCCTCCTACACCAAGTCCCGTCATAAACCAAGCACTGTCGCAGTCATCTACTTCATCCTCGACTGGACCCATGATGTCAAATGACATGCTACATGCCCTCAAGGAATTATACGCTCGCTTTGATGCCTGAGAAAAGTAAAAATTATTCCAAAAGATGGGGATCCGCCAACCATATCCTGCTGAATGGGATAATGTGATATATCCTCCCAAGTACAAGCCGCTGACGCTCATGCCATTTGATGCGAAGGAGTCGCCTTGTTGATACTTGAGGTTACTTCGCCTCGGTAACAGGACATCTGCCAAAAGACGACGCTCTACTTACGAACATATTCATATGGGCATTACAGGGAGTAGCCTACTAATGGTTTTGCAGTCTTCCATTAATGGCATCTTGTTGTTCGATGATTTGAAGCGTCTCTTCCTTGCTCGATTCTACGAAGGAGGAATGTACATGATGATGTCTACTCTCATGGACATTGTCCAGAAGGAGAAGAAGCCTCTACGCGCTTACATTGAGTGCTTCTGCCAGGCAGCTCTGAGGTTATCACCTGGTGTGCCCGAACCCATGCTCATGGAATCATGCTGCAAGAACATGCTCCCTACAATCAAGTTGTAGCACAGTTCTCCATGCATAAAATGGACACATTTTATTACCGAGGCGGACGTAGCTGAAAGAAAAGCTCGGGACGCACAATTACTGGGACTGCATTTTCCCTCACTCGAAGACAAAGGGGCTCGTCTAGCAATAATCCTGCCCCCAAGTACGGTAAAGGGAAGCAAGCCAAGACCGTCAACATCTCCAAAGATTCAGCGTCAAAGAAGCAGAAGCCGGCAGAAGCACATAGACCGAAGGAAAGCTACTCCTTCAATGACAAAGATACAATAGAACTCTTTGACATGTTAATAAAGGGTGGCAAGCTTCAACTCCCGCCTCCTAAGCGTCCTGACGAAGTGGAAAAGGTGGACAATCCAAATTATTGCCACTATCACCAGTACGTTCACCATTCAACACGTGATTGCTACGTGTTGAAGAAGCAGATCCAATGCCTCATGGATGCCAAGGTCATCTCACTCTATTAGAAAAAGACAGTCACTGCCAACATGGTCACCTTCCAGTTCAGAAGTTTTCTGAGGACAAAGACTCAAGAAGGTGTCATCTCCATCCCAAGGGCGACGATGGAAGTAGTCAACCTTCCACCGGCCGGTGACAATGCTCAAGGTCTCAACCCACTTACGACACCACCAGACAAAGTTATATGGGTCCATCCTGATCTTTCCCCAGACATGATGTGCCCTGCAGTGCACTCTGTTAAAGGGAGAAAACTAAGTAGTATCGTATGGTTTCTACATCGGCTGACGACGCTCTGGTTACCACTCTCTCGGCTCACCAGCAAGAGGATAACCAGGTTCTAGAGGAATAGGTACCTCCGCCTGCTGCTGCCGCTGCACCTGATACATCGGAAGCAGGTCCGTCTCAAGCCCTACAGAAGATAAGCAGAGGTAGAAGGAGGTTTGCTTTGACAAACCTCTATGGAAAGACACGACAGTGGGGCTGATCAAGTCCTATAACTTTGACATATTGACACAGCTTGCCAATACTCCAGCTTGGCTATCAGTCTTCGAGCTCCTCCGTCTCTTCGAAGAGACTCAGGATGCCCGCAGCGAGGCTTTGCAGAATGTTGATTCCTTTCTCACCCAGGTGCAACCGCCCAAAGAGGATCATGTCGTGTGCCCACATTGCCATAGTATGGTGGAGTTGATTCCTAACATCACTTTCACTCAGCAGAATATGTTGAAGAATAACCGGCACAATAGACCCTTGTACTATACAGGGTATATTGGTGCCATCAAGATCGATCGCATCCACATCGACCATGGCTCTTCCCTCAGCATAATCCTTTGGAGTTTACTCCAAACCTTGGGGATTTAGATGCACGGCTGACCGCGTCGAATACTACAATCAGCGGTTTCAATGCTGAAAAGAGTCAGCCCTTGGGCAAGATCCGGCTGAAATGCCAGATAGCCAATCTTCAGACGGATGTGACTTATTACGTCATTAATGCAGACATAAACTACAATATGCTATTGGGTCGACCATGGATTCATGAGTACATGATCATACACTCTACTATCCATCAATGCATGAAGTATGTGGCCAGCAATGGGACTATCAAGACGGAGTTTGCTGAAATCGACCCATTCTGATGATTCGAAGCATACTGTACTGATGTTGATCTATACAAGTCAGTCCCCTGGGAGGACAACGCCAACAATGCAAACAATGAGGAGGAGAATGCATCAGAGAGCGCATCCATTACCGAAAAGCCGCTGAAGGTTCGACTAAAGGGGAAGCCTCCCCATATATCAGCACCTCTTGTTATCAAGCTCCAATGAAAAGCTCCTGCTCACTCGTCCCCAATGGCGTCAGCCGCTAGTCAGGAGCCTATGTGTATCAAACTGCCTCGAAGGGCCCCGGAAGCAGCCCTGAGGTCGCCAACTCCGGCTCCCTTAGTAGTCAAATTGAAGCGAAGACCATTTCCACCATCTCCTATGACAGCTCCGGTTCTCACCGATGAAGAGTTAGGGGACTACATATGCACCAATGCTGAGGCACACTCTTTAGATGATGTAATCTCTCGGGATAAAATTTTGTATTTTATTAATAAAAAGTTGTTTTTGAATTACTATTATGCACACTAGAACACTATGTATTTCTTAGATAATGCTCTGTATATGTTGCAAACCCAAGTGACAACCGCTAATCTGGCAAGCCGAGTTGTCCCTTCCCGATATGCTTACTTCTTGGTTACAACAAGGAAGAAAGAGTGCCCATCATCTTCGGTCGGGTAGAACATCCTCAAAGACTTACTCCCGCATAATCGGAGCCCGATAACGGCAAGATGCAGCTCTACCGTTATACCATTCAAGCCAAACACCTTATCCAGAAGATAGGCTATGACTTGACCAGCGACAAAGGACTGAATTATGGCAAAGGCCGACGCCTTCTTTTACGACTTCGTGCTCCAAAAGGAAAGTCTCAAAATTACTACCATCGTAATCGCCGGGGGTTGGGTTATGTTATACCCACAACAACTTCGGGGAGCTCAGAGCCGGAGGTCATGACGCATTCTCACTCCTCCGATTCCTCAACCTGGGACTCTGATACCAGTGTAGGCCAAGCCTTCAAGAAAATACTGTCCGTCAATATGGTCTCGATCCCATAGTCAAGGATGAAGACCAGATGCTCAAATTCTTCAAGGATGAACCCTGGGCTCAACGCCTACGATCCCAATAGGAGTGGCATTTCGAGCAACGCGAACCTTCCACCGAAGACGAAGTCATTCAAGTCGAACTAGGAGAAGAGGCCTCACCTAAACCTATCTTCATCAGTAAAAGCTTGACTAGAGAACACAGAGAATCTCTGATACAGCTTATCCGATAGTAAATTGATGTCTTCGCTTGGAGCTATGAAGACATGTCGGGTTTAGACCCGCAAGTCGTAATGTACCGACTCAAAATCCTGCCCAACGCTAAACCTGTCAAACAACAATAGCGTCGCTTCCCCCCAACATCATGGATGCTATCGAAAAAGAAGTTGACAAACTCATAGAAACAGCTTCATTCGCGAGGAACAACATCCAAACAGGGTTGCCAATATTGTTTTCGTCACTAAGAAGAACGAACAGATTCGAGTCTGCATAGACTTCACGGATTCAACTCGGCCTGTCCAAAAGATGAGTTTCCCCTCCCTATCACTAACGTCATAATCGACAATACTTGTGGCTTCGAACGTATGTCTTTCATGGACGGGTTCTCGGGCTACAACCAGATCAAGATGTTCCCTGAAGATGAAAAATACACTTCATTTTGGACTCCATAGGGAATCTACTACTATACCGTGATGCCTTTCGGTTTGAAGAATGCAGGAGCAACATACCAGCGGGCTATGAGTACAATATTCCGCAAACACCTTCACAAAATGGTGGAATGTTATGTTGATGACATTGCTGTTAAAAGCAAGAAAAAATCCAGCCATTTGGACGACTTAAGGACGGTGTTCGATTTGATGCGGACACATCGACTAAAGATGAACCCAACTAAGTCTTTTCTGGGGTGTTTCCAGGGGCAAGTTCTTGGGCTTTATCATCACAACAAGGAGTATTCATATTGACCCTGAAAAAACCAAGGCTATCCTGGACATGGCTCCTCCAAATAATCTTTGTGAACACCGGGGCCAATAAGGACGCTTGGCCTATATCAGAAGTTTCATAGCAAATCACTCTGGACGATGCCAACCCTTCACCAAACTGATGAAAAAAGGGTTTCTTATATCTGGACTGGAGAATTTCAACGCGCGTTCGATGGAATCAAGAAATACCTTACTAGTCCTCCAGTACTGGTAGCACCGGTCGTAGGGAGGCCCTTTCTGCTATACGTCCAAGCCATGGATTATTCTCTCGATTCTTTGCTCGCCCAGATAAGCAACAAAGGCCATGAACAAGTAATCTACTATCTATATAATCCTGTTGAGAAGGAGTGTCTCATTCTAGTCTTCGCCATCCAAAAGATGCGCCATTATGTGGCTGGTCAGACAATTCATGTCATCTCCCGAGACAATCCCTTCAGAGTTCTCATGACTAAGCCAGGGGCACTAAACTCCCGGTTAGCCACATGGGCAATCCTTTTGACGCCTTATGACATGGTATTTGTCCTACAGAAGGCGGCAATCGATATCATTTCTATCTTCATAGGGTTCTTTATAGAACATGTACCTCGGTTGCAAAATCTGGAGGCCAATGCCCTCGTCGGCCTCGTCGCTTCTCTGGCAGCTCCTGTCGGAATCCAGTACTCTGTTACAGTAATGGGTCGGGAGCTGGTTTGCCCGAAGAATAATCTACATACTTGTCTGAGCTACTCTGTGCAGGTAGACACTAATGTTAACGTTCGGGACTGGAGATTTTCGTTCATAGATTATGCAGTCGACGGAATCCTACCCAAAGACCCAAAATAAACAACTTCTATCAAGTGGCACTCGCTCTAGTTCTTCTATGAAACAACTACCAAAATAATGTATCATCGCTCATACGACGGGCTTCTTCTTTGATGTTTATCCAATGATGAAGCAAAAGAAGTACTCCGTAAGGCGCATGATGGTACTTGCGGAGCTTATCAACCTGGACCTAAGTTGCGGGACCGACTACGTCGCATGGGCTACTACTGGCCCACCATGAAGGCGGATGCCGTCGATTATGCTAAGAAGTGCCGGGTATGTCAGTTCTATGCTGATTTTATTCACCAAACTTCTATGTTCCTACACCCCACTGTGGCTGCCTGGCCATTTGAAACATGGGGAATGGATATCATCGGACCGATCAGCCCCCCATCTCCAAAGGATACCGGTTCATTCGCGCCATCACCGACTACTTTTCCAAGTAGACGGAAGCAGTTCCACTGGCTGAGGTAAAAACCTCAAACGTGTTCAGCTTTGTTAAGCATCACGTCATCTATCGTTTTGAAGTTCCTCGAAGGATTATCCATGACAATGGCCCTTAGTTTGTGAGCCATGCTTTCCATCGATTCTGTGATAAGAACCAGATACAGAATGTAGAGTCAACGACTTACAATCCTGCAGTGAATGGACTAGCCGAAGCATTTAACAAGACGATCGTCAAGCTGCTCAAGAAAGTCATGTCTTCCAATAAGCACGACTGGAATGAGAAACTCGGTGAATGTTTATGGGCTTACCGCACCACCGTTTAGACACCCATGGGCAACAAAACATTTTGCCTTGTCTACGGGAGTGCGGCAGTACTCCCTCTGGAGATCAAAATTCGTCTCAACTAGTAGTCGTCACCAACTAGCTGACAGACGAAGATAATCAATGTCGTCGGCTACAAAAGTTGTAGGCGTTGGACGAGAGGTGCCTGCTAGCTCAACAACGTATCAAACTCTATCAAGCTAAATTTCTGGGGCCTTCAACAAAAAGGTCCGGGAAAGGACATTCCAAGCAGGTGACCTCGTCTTATCAGTTCGAAGATCGATGGTGACGACCCACAAGACTGCTGGGAAGTTCGAGCCCAAATGGGAAAGACCGTTCGTCATAGAGACAGTCTACCCCAATGGTGCATACCGACTAGCCAAACATATCGACAATTTGCTAATGATGACAATAAATGGTAAATTTCTAAAGAAGTACTATGTCTGAGGTATAAATCGGCATATATTTCCACATCCCCCGTGGGTATTCATGAGTTCTATTAATGAATTCATCCTTTCCACATTTCCTTAGTAGAAAATAATTTACGTCCATATTACCTCTGAGTTGTTTTTCTATACCCCAACAAAGTTCATGTCTACCATGTCCATATTACCTTTGAGTAGACATTTCTTCCATGACAAACCCCGGATTGTTATAATTATTTATAGAACATTTCACGTCCATACTACCTCTGAGTCGTTCTATACATCCATAGAATCTATACTTACCATGTCCATATAACCTCTAAGTAAGAAAAATTATGCCACAAAAGGTTCCGGGTTTACCATGTCCATATTACCTCTGAGTAAACACCCCAAACCCGACGGAGTTACCTCCATCCCATCATGTTAAGCCTACCTCTGAGGGAATTCTTAATGCTATAAAAAGTTCATAGTAAATGGACAAGTAAAGGAACAAAACTAAGATTCTTTGATTCATGAAAAGGAAAGGTTTTTCATTCTTTGCTACGAAAGGGCCTCCCATAAGAGAGGAACAAAAAGACATTAACATTGCGATGACCGACGCATAAGTTCTTTAAGACAGCTCATCAAAATGGCAATCTGGGGCCAAACCAACTCTTTGGCTTGGCGCTCTGCCTCTTGTCGTCTGGCGGCCTCATCCTCGAGCTGGGACAACTTCTGGCGTACGAGGTCTAACTTGGCCTGACAAACACCGATACTTTCCCCCTCGAGCTAACGTCTCGGATCGTTGGTGAAGGAGCCCCTACTGGTCTTTTGACTTCTCCAGCTCACTCTCGGCGAAGGCCAACGGCTCTTGCAGTTGCCAAATCTGTTCCTGGAGGGTCTCGTACTGTTCCTCCAGAGTTGTTTGACGGCAAACTTGAACTTCTTCAGCATCAGTCACCTCTTCAATCTCTGCTTCAACCTCGGCAAGCCTGAGAGTCAGAGCCTGTCATCTCTGTTCGTGTTGAGAAAGTTCAACGGCCATTTTTGCTAGTTTTGCGTCCGCCAGAGACGAGAGGCGGTGCTCAAGACCTTGAAGCTCTGAAACTGTGGCTTCTAAGTCTGTTAGAAGGGCCTCTATTTGTATCTGCTTTTGCTTCATATCCCTGATATTCGTGCAATGCCACTAGCTGGGCTTTTACTGTAGACCGAGCCCGCCTAAGCGTCTGGTTATGCTGCAAAACACCCTCTATACCGCACTTTAAAGCATGGAGAATGGTGCCCAGGAGGAGGTTGGCATAATAAGCATTGTCAGCCATAGCCATTGGTCATCGGAGATTCCGCGATGATAGGTCCCGAAGCAGCAGCAGCAGCTAATACACGACTAGGGATTGCGGCCGAGGCAGGTGGTGCCATGACTGAGACGGAGGCCATCAATGGAGCAATGACGGTACTTGGTGACGCTATCTGAGGGATGGCTCACTCTTTAGTAGGCTCCCTTGCCGGCTCTTCGACAATTTCTGCAATTGACGTCTAGGGAGCCTCATGGGCTAGCTCTTGAACGGTCACTGTGACCAACTTTTCAACAGTCACTTCGAAGGCCCCTCAGTAGTCTCCGTAATAGGTTCTTCGGTGGCCAACTCCCAGTAGTCTCTTTGATCAGTTCTGTAGTTACTGTATCGAGAGACTCTTCAATGATTGGATCAATAGCAGCCTCCTCGACTGGTTCTTCGTTGGCCTCTTCGATGGCTACATCGACCGGCTCTTTGATGGTCTTCTCGACTAATATATCGACGGTCTCTGGCTCACCCGCAGTATCCTCGGCCGCCATCTCAGGGGCCACCTCGACTGGAGCCTCGGTGACCGGCTCGTTAGCAGCCTCATCAGCCTGTTCTTCCATGGTCTCCTCGGTCGTCTCTCTTAGGACCATATCTGCCAAATCTTTAATAGCCTCCTAGGCTGCTTTCAGAATGACCTCATCGACTAATTTCTCGATGGTCATCTTAACCGGCTCTTTAATAGCTCGTCCGACTAACTCTTCGATAGCCTCCGCTGTCAACCTTTTTACGGTCTCTTCGACCAGCCTTTGAGGCAAATCAGGGAGGTTTGTCAAGGGTAATTCCTCGGCCGCGTGATCCTCCTCACCTTCCGGTACATCTAGGTCGTCTTCAGCCCCTTCATCAGTATAGGGAGGAGGTACAGTTGAGGGGTCCCGAGTATCCTCAGTTGTTCGGTCCATTGCGGATACGGATTCTGGAATCATGCCTTTCACCGTCGCAAGACCGATCCTGGGTATCTCCATAGGCTCATCCACAATTGGCTCCAGGAAAGCTTCTCGCTGAGGTGAAGCCACTGGCTCCGAGAAGCCCTGAGAGTACTCAAAAGGAGTGGGAGGAGAAGCATCTCCTGAGTCAGCAGCCTTAGCAGCTGAGGTCACTGGGTTCTCATCTGGAACACTAACCTCTTTGGTCCTCGCTGTCGTAGGCGGCTTAAGATTTGAAAGACCCACAACAGAGGTGATTCTTTCTTCCCTTCTCAAAGAAAGACCTTCGACGTGTAAAGGGATGGTGACTCTAACCACCAGACGCAGTGGCTCCCTCTGGGGCACCTCTGAGGCAGGTTCCTCAGGAAGTTCCCTATGTATCTCCGACCATAAAGGCTTCTTCTTTTGCACCTGTACAAGCAAAACAGTAATAAGTCGAAGGTTTAGGATAAAAACCCGAATGAAAATGACTGAAGTGTACCTGTGATGAGGGTTCAACAAGCAGAATGCTCTGTCGCGGTAAAGATCGTCGTGAGGGTCCGCACCGCCTGGGTATAGCCTTTTTGGTTCTCTTGATAGGAAGAGAACTCGTCCCTGAAGGAGCCTGACATATCAACGGGTTACTCAGGGGCGCTTCCTCCTCTCTTCTCTCTCGGGATCAACTAGAAAGGATCTATCATCCAATGATGCAAGCTCTCGAAGGCACAGAAGGATTGACTTATGTGCCTCAAATTTTATTCCCTCAATAAACTCTGTTCTCGAACGTAATCCGATGAGAGGTTATTAACAATGCAGTAAAACTTCACGGTGGAGTACAAGATACGAGTCTTCGTACATCGTGGGGATCGTGAACTTCGCTCCAGTGCACCCAACATTGTAATAGCACCATGCCCGGACGCCGTCCAGCAGACTTCCTGTTGGCCCATTAAGCCGTAGTCAAACCGATTTCGATAATTGTCCTAAACTCCGAACTTGATATGAAAAGAAACCGAAGATTGTAGTTCTCATCTCCACTGAGTTTTTCACATTTATTCTATATTTGTCTTTTATTGAGTCTAGATTATATTGTAAGTCGGGATCACTGGCATTTAGAAATTTTAATCCTAAAACCTATCATTAATCCAGACCTAAGCCAAAATTCTTTTCAGACCCAAACTAAACCCACATCCAAAAGCTTAACCCCAATCAGGTTGACCAGGATCCCTGGTAACCGATGTCGGCCAGAGTTCTAACCGAACTCGGTCACTAGAGATCACTCCTGGTCAACACCTTTACCTATTCTTTTGGATCACCAACATTCAAATTTATGAACGTTAGACTACCGAGTTGTACCCGAACTCTGTCTCAAAAATTCCTACAAAAGGAGAAGAAAATCTCATTTGTATTCATTCTTCATCTTCTCTATCTATTCCTAAGCTTTATATTCAAGTTTCAAAGCTTTAATCTTCAATTCTCCAAGCCAACCCGATCCTTCTAGTGCTGGTGGTTTCCGATTAGGAGTGTTCAAGTTGTACAAAGCTTGGCGTATAAAAACTTTTCTCAGAAAGGTGTTGTTAAAGTTTGATCGTGGGTTTCGGATAAAAACACGACGGTGTTGAAGTTGGCGTGTTCTTCGGAGTAAAGCATGCGGTGTAACCTTTATTCAAAATAGTGGATTATAGCGCGCAAGAGTTCTCGTGAACTGTACTAGTCCTCTCAGAGAGAAACCAGTATAAACCTATTATGTCTGCGTATTATTTTCTTGCCTCAACTATTTACTGCTTTACTCACATTTAAATTTGATTGATTATCTGCTTCACCTGCTTAGAATTTTTTAAGTGTCAATTATTTTTCCACTGCACACTATTCACCCCCCTCTAGAGGTTCCATCGATCCTACAATTGGTATCAGAGCACGGTTTATCTCTAGTCGGATTAAAACTCCTTGAGATATGGCATCCCTATATCCAAGCAATGGTGAAGGTCAGTCAACAAATAGGCCACCCCTATTTGATGGCACAAACTACACGTATTGGAATACACATATGAGCTTTTTTCTCAAGTCTCTTGACTTTAATTTATGGTCGATTGTCATGAATGGATATAAGAAACCACTACCTATTACGGTACAAGGTGTTCTAGTGGAAAAACAATTCGACAGATATACCGACAATAAAAAGAAACAAACTAGTCTTGATGCAAAAGCCATCAATGCATTATTTTGTGCGGTAGATAGAACTGAGTTCAATAGAGTTTATACATGTGTCACGTCTCACGAGGTTTGGAAACTTCTTGAGGTTACTCATGAAGGTACTTCACAAGTGAATGAGTCCAAAATCTCAAGACTAACACAAGAGTATGAGCCTTCAAAATGAAGCCTAATGAGACTATTACAAACATGTTTACTCGGTTCCTAGACATTGTTATTCCTCTATCTTCCCTTGGAAAAGAATACAACAACAATGAAAAAATTCGGAAGGTGCTTCACGGGCTAACCAAGAACTGGAATCCTAAAGCGACGACCATTATTGAAGGAAATAATCACACGGTCATGACTCTTGAAACCCTTATGGGAATGCTCTTGATGCATGAGCTAGACCTTAAAGATTTCGAAGAACCAGGTCCAAAAGAGAAGGCGATAGCATTCAAAGCTAACCAAAAAACTGCCTCTGACGATGAGAGTAAGACAGACTACTCAGACAATGATCAAATGGCCCTTATGACGAGAAACTTCAGAAGATTCCTCAGATATGAGAAGTCGAACAAGAAGAAGAAAGATTCCAGAGACGATGAAGAACCTATCTGCTTCAGCTGTAAAAGAACAAGACACATCAAGAAAGACTGCCCTATTATAAGGAAGGGAAGCAGGCATCATCAGACAAGCAAGAGAAGGTCTTCTTCAAGAAACTATGCCAACACTACCATATGGTATGAAAGCGAAGCTAGTGATTCTGAAGAAAAAGAGAAGCCTCGCAACACGGGGAACTTTTGTTTCACGGCTACTGATGCTAAGGTAATATCAAACCCTCTCTATGAAGGAATTATATTTGATGAATTATCTGTTGTGTTGGCCCATTAAGCCATGGTCAAACCAATTTCGATAATTGACTTAAACTCCGAACTTGATATGAAAAGAAACATGTGCGCAAATTTTGGCCTCGCTGATTTTTCACATTCATTCTGTATTTTTCTTTTATTGAGTCTAGATTATTTTGTGAGTTGGGATCACTGGCATTTAGAAGTTTATTCCTAAAACCTATCCTTGATCCATTTTCCTAACCCAAATCAAACCCAAATTAAACCCACATCCAAAAGCCTAAACCAACTCAGGTTGACTAGGATTCCTGGTAACCGAACTCGGCCAAAGTTCTGCCTGAACTCGGTCACCTGGAATCACTCCTGGTCAACAACTTTCCCTATTCTTTTGGATCACCAACATTCAAAAATATGAACGTAAGCTTACCGATTTCTGCCCGAACTCGGCCTCAAAATTACCTTAAAAAGAGAAAAAAAAATTCTCATTTCTATTCACTCATTCATTCTTCATCTTCTCTATACATTCCTAAGCTTTCTATTCAAGTTATAGAGCTTCAATCTTTAAATTCCCAAGACAACTCCCATTCTTCTAGTGTCGGCGGTTTCCGATTAGGAGTATTCGAGTTGTGCAAGCTTGGAGTACAAAAGCTTTTCTCAGAAAAACTGTTGTTGAAGTTTGATCGTGGGCTTCGGATAAAAATACGACGGTGTTGAAGTTGGTGTGTCCTTTAGAGTAAAGCACGCGGTATAATCTCTATTCAAAATAGTGGATTATAGCAAGCAGGATTTCTCGCGAACTGGACTAGTCCTCTCAGAGGGAAACCAGTATAAATCTGCTATCTCTGCATATTGCTTTCTTGTCTCCACTACTAAATTTCTTTACTTGTATTTACATTTATATTTCTGCTTCACCTGCTTTGATATTTTTATTTGGCAATTATTTTTTGCTGCACTCTATTCACCCTCCTCTAGAGGTGCCATCGATCCTATAATTGGTATCAGAGCACAGTTATCTCTAGTCAGAATTTACACTCCTTGAGATATGGCATCCTTATTCCAAGCCATGGTGAAGGCCAATCAACAAATAGGCCACCCCTATTTGATGGCACAAACTACATGTACTGGAAGACACGGATGAGCTTTTACCTCAAGTCTCTTAATTTTAATTTATGGTCGATTATCATAAATGGTTATAAGAAACCACTACCTGTTACGGTAGATGGCGAACTCATTGAGAAACCATTTGACCGATATACCGATGGTGAAAAGAAACAAGCTAGTCTTGATGCAAAAGCCATCAGTGCTTTATTTTGTGTTGTAGATAGAACTGAGTTCAATAGAGTTTCTACATGTGTCACGTCAAACGAGGTTTGGAAACTTCTTGGGGTTACTCATGAAGGTATTCACAAGTGAAGGAATCCAAAATCTCACGACTCACACAAGAGTATGAGGCATTCAAGATGAAACCTAATAAGACTATAACAAATATGTTTACTCGGCTCCTAGACTTTGTTAATCCTCTATCTTCCCTTGGAAAAGAATACAACAATCATGAGAAGATTCAAAAGGTGCTTCGCAGGCTAACCAAGAACTGGAATCCAAAGGCAACAGCCATTATTGAGGGAAATGATCTCACAACGATGACTCTTGAAACCCTTTTGGGAACGCTAATGACACATGAGCTGGAACTTAAAGACTTCGAAGAGTTAGCTTCAAAAGAGAAGGCGATAGCATTTAAAGCAAATCACAGGACAGCCTCCGACGATGAAAGTGAGTCAAATAGCTCAGACAATAAGCAAATGGCCCTCATGACAAGAAACTTCAGACGATTCCTCAGATATGAGAAATCAAACAAAAAGAAGAAAGATTCCAAAGATGACGAAGAACCTATCTGCTTCAGCTATAAAAGAACAGGTCATATAAAGAAGGATTGCCCTGTCATAAGGAAGGAAAGTAGGCATGATTAGACAAGCAAGAAAAGGTCAACAACTAGAAACTATGCCAACAATAGCATCTGGTGTAAGAACAAAGCTAGTGATTCTGAAGAAGAAGAGAAGCCTCGCAACTCACTAAACCGGTGCTTCATGGCTGCAGATACTAAGGTAGTAACAAACCCTCTCTATGAAGAATTTACTTTTGATGAATTATGTGATGCTTTTTCTGATCTATTGGCCAATCAGAAAAAAATGATAGATATGTACAAAAGTGCTAAGAAAGAGCTAAAATTGTACAATTTGAGTTTTCAAAGCAATCTAGAATGTTAGAAGATATTAAAGATTCTTCTAGTGACACCAATGAGATATCTTCTCTAAAGTTAAGCTTACAAGAAACTCTTGAGAAGCTTGAAAAGGCAAATGAAGAAAATGTAAAACTTAACGATCTCTATGAAATAGAGAAAAGAAAGTATAACATTGCTGCTCAAAGAGTAGATACACTCACGGCCAAGTACAATGAAGCCTATTACAACTGTAAAAAGTTAGAGATTAAACTGGGCAAACAGGTTGCTAAACCTACTGATCAGGCAAACACAAGTCAGAAGGCTAAACACAAACACAACACGACCAACACTACTAGAACTGTTAAAAGTCATGCATATATGTATACCTTTCCACACAGTAAGAAAGAACACACATCTTCAAAAACTCATGATTTTCAAACGACACCTATCACTAAAACTTTTGCTACATATCATTATTGTAGATTGAAAGGGCATGTATCACCTTAGTGTAAGATTAAAAAGCTAGTAGAAATGAATGTTTATATGTAGGTTCCAAAAACTAACACTACAGGACCCTCAAGAAAGTGGGTACCAAAGGTTACATTTCCAACTTGTGTTGTAGGTGGACCTTCCTCCTCCCACTAGAAGTAAGTTGATAGATAGTGGTTGCTCCAGGCACATGACAGGTGATAACAAATTGCTTGCAACTCGATCGATGAAGAAAGAAGGCTATGTCTCATTTGGGAACAACCTTAAAGAACATATTATTGGAATTGGTGACATAGGTACTTCTCCCTCACCTATTATTAAAGATGTAACAGAATTTAAAATAACCTATTATGTATTAGTCAACTGACTGATCATGGTTATGGAATTAATTTTGTTAAAATAAATGTTTTGTTTATGATAAATCATCTGGAATAACCTCCTTTGAGGGAATAAGAGAGGACAACATATATGTTCTTTATCTGTCAGAAAAGACTAACAATACAGGGAAGTGTTTGTTCACAACCCAAGACGAAAGCTGGATATGGCATATGTGTCTTGGACATGCGAACATGGACACTATTGCAAGATTGTCCACCAAGAAACTGGTAAGAGGCTGTATATACAGCATGCCATGTTCTGAATAGAGTTCTAATTAGACCTATATCTAAAAAGACTCCTTATGAATTATGGTTTAATAGAACTCCTAACATCAGCTATTTCAAGGTCTTTGGTTGTAGATGTTTTATAATAAATACAAAAGACAACTTGAAAAAATTCGACGAAAAAGTTGATGAAGTATATTCTTGGGATATGTGGCTAAAAGTAAAGGATTCAAAGTATTCAACAAGAGGTCACTCATTGTTGAAGAGTCAATAAATGTCACATTCGATGAGCTGAACAATAAACAGAATGGCGATAGTGACAATGAACCAGATAAAACTCCCACTGATGGAACATCAGATGATACCCCACCAAGTGATACACCACCAAGAGATGCACCGTACACATCCTATCTGGAAAGTCTGCCGAAACGAATGCAGTTTACGCCAGACCATTCCAAAGAATTGGTAGTCGGTGATATATCAAGAGATGTAAGTATTCGTTCAAGCTCAAGAGAATTGGTAATAGCTAATGTTGCATTTATTTCCAAAATATAACCCAAAAATATTTTAGAAGCTTTTTCTGATGAATTTTGGATTTCTGTAATGCAAGAGAAACTTAACCAATTTGAGCGAAATCAAGTATGGGAACTCGTTCCCAGACCTATTGATCACCCGATCATTGGTACCAAGTGGGTATTCCGAAATAAGTTAGATGAGAATGGCTCAGTCACACGCATTAAAGAATGTCTAGTAGCTCAACGCTATAATCAAGAAGAATGCATTGACTATGATGAGACGTATGCTCCAGGTGCTAGATTAGAGTCCATTCATATGCTTTATGCTTTTGCAAGTTTTCATGGTTTTAAACATTTTCAAATGGATGTCAAAAGTGCTTTTCTAAATGGTTTTACAAAGAAGTTTTCGTAAAATAACCTCCTGGCTTTGAAGATTTCAAAAATTCTGATCACCTATACAAGCTTCATAAGGCTCTCTATGGTCTCAAACAAGCACCTCGTGCGTGGTATGAGCGCCTTACTTCCTTCTTACTTGAACACAATTTTTTTTAAAGGGAAGGTTGATTCTACTCTATTTATAAAATCTTTGAATAAAAATATTTTATTAGTGCAGATATATGTAGATGACATAATTTTTGGATCAACTAATGAGATGCTATGTAACGAGTTTGCTAAGTATATGCAGAGTGAATTCGAAATGAGCATGATGGGAGAAGTAACATTCTTCCTTGGACTACAAATCAAGCAGAGTTCACAAGGGATATTCATCAATCAAGCAAAATATACAAAAGACTTGCTAAAGAAATTTGATATGGATAATGTCAAACCCATTGGTACACCCATGGCAACGTCTACAAAGCTTGATACAGATTAAAGTGGTACACAGCTGACGTACGTAAGTACAAAGGTATGATTGGTAGCTTATTGTATTTAACTGATAGTCAACCTAACATTATGTTCTATGTATGCTTATGTGCACGGTGTCAGGCTTGCCCTAAAGAATCACATGTGAGCGCCGTTAAGCGTATCTTGCGATACCTTAAAGGAACTTTGACGACTGGTCTTTGGTATCCCAAAACTGGTTCATTTGTAGGTTACTTAAACGCAAATTTTCTGGATGCAAAGTTGATCATAAAAGTACCAGTGGCACATGTCATTTTCTAGAAAAGTCTTTAGTCTCCTGGTTTTCTGAGAAATAAAATTCTGTTGCATTATCAACAACTGAGGATGAATATATAGCTGCAGGACGTTCTTGTGCTCAAATTTTGTGGATGAAATAAACTCTGAAAGACTATCAGTTATCATTTCATCACATCCCTATTTACTGTGATAACACTAGCTCTATTAATCTCACGAAGAATCCTATATGTCACTCACGCACTAAGCACATAGAAATTAGACATCATTTTCTTAGAGATCATATTTTGCTAGGTGATATTAGTTTAGAATTTGTTGACACTGAACATCAACTAGCTGACATCTTCACTAAGCCTTTGGCTGAAGATCGTTTTAACTTTATACGAAGGGAATTAGGAATTCTGGATGTTGAAGTAATATAATTAAATATTATTAGTTAAAACTCATGAATTCGCAGAAATTATTTTGGTTATAAGCCGAAAGGGCCCTTTTGTCACACATGTGTAAATAGCCTAAAGCGACATGGTGTACTAGTCTTCGGACTACCGCTAGCTGGGATCCGGCCCCTACAGCTAACCCAAAATATTCGATACGACTTTGTGTATTATTAATGAATTAATATTACTTATTTATTTCAACACAATTATTTCTAATTTTTTTTTCTCGCATTTATGTTAAAAATTATCACACTCTTACTATCATCTGTTCTAATTCCCAGTTGACCGAACTCGGTCTGGGTGAATTCAAACTGAAGCTGGACAGTCGAGCCCCTTCTTTATTTAAACCCTCTACATCATCTTCAACCTCATCACAGCCACCATATTTCTACCGAAAACCCTAACCCTAACTTCTTGGTTCTGCCTCCTCCAAGCTCTTCAAGTATTCAAACTTTGGATTCGGAGCTCTCTCGAAGTTCTCTTCATCTGTTTACCTTGAATTTCGGTATATTTTTACTCTCTCTATTCCTTTCAATTTCATGGCTCCTAACATTCCTATTTCTTCGAAAAATAAAAGGAAGGTTGATGAAGGTTCGTCCTCTACTCCTCATGAGGCGGCCTCATTTTCACTTTATACTCCTTCCCAACCCGACGAAGATTTCTTTGATAGATTTATATTTGTGTCTCAAGAGACATCAAATGAGTGGTTTAATGATTTTCGTAAAAGAAAACTTTGTTCGGGTGCTCCTATCAACTTTACATTATTTTCAGATCATATGAGCACTTTTGAATATCATCAATTGCTGGATTTAGTTCAATCTAGTTTTCCTGTATACACGAATGTTGTTCGTATGTTTTATTGTAACCTATCGGCCATAAACGGGAAAGTAAAAATCAAAAGTTTGCGGAATCGATATTGAGTTTGACTTGGCTATCAAACTTAACATTCCCAACGCTGGGAAACTCTTGTCCATATCACTTCTGTCCAATTTCCAGAAGGGACAACTTTTGATTCCTTTCGTGATTCGTTATGTGAACCAAATCCTCGACCGAAAGGCACCCTTCGCGCTAGGCATTTGAACAACTATTTCTATGATCTTCACCGAATGGTGTTCACCATCATTCCAAAGAATACTGTCACAGATGAGATTTTTTATTTAGAGCTTTCAGCTATTTATCATCTCCACTTTCATGTACATTTTAGTCTACCCAAGACTATTATCTCCGCTATGGAACGGCGTCGCAAGAAATCGCGACGTCTTCTGTATGCGATGTATCTTCCATACATATTTCAGTTCTTTGAGGTCAGTCTTGAGGATTTGGCTGAGGATGGGGCTCCTGCTTATCTTCATAAGCATCATCGCTCTGCTCCTGCTCCTACTGCTCAGGCTCTACCTCCTGCAGTTGACCTATTATCTGCTGACTCACATCCTACTCATCCTCCTGGTAGCGTTACTCTTGAGTCACTTCAGGCTCTTATGATGGTTTTATAAAAGAAAAGGTTTTCGTATAACAACCTCCTGGCTTCTAAGATTTCAAAAATCTTGATCACGTATTCAAGCTTTGTAAGGCTCTCTATGGTCTCAAATAAGCACCTCGTGCATGGTATGAGTGCCTTAGTTCCCTCTTGCTTGAACACGACTTTTCCAAAGGGAAGGTTGATTCAACTCTTTTTATAAAATCTTCCGATAAGAATATTTTATTAGTGCAAATATACGTAGATGACATAATTTTCGGATCAACAAATGAGATACTATGTAACGAGTTTGCTAAGTATATGCAGAGTGAATTTGAAATGAGCAAGATGGGAGAACTAATATTCTTCCTCGAACTACAAATCAAGCAGAGTTCACAAGGGATATTCATTAATCAAGCAAAATATTCAAAAGATGTGCTAAAGAAATTTGACATAGATAATGTCAAACCAATTGGCACACCTATAGCAACATCTAAAAAGCTTGATACAGATGAAAGTGGTACACTGACTGACGTATGTAAGTACAGAGGTATGATTGGTAGTTTGTTATACTTAACTGCTAGTCGTCCTGACATTACGTTCTCTGTATGCTTATGTGCGGTATCAGGCTTGCCCTAAAGAATCACATGTGAGCGCCGTAGCGTATACTGTAATACCTTAATAGAACTTTGACGACTGGTCTTTGGTATCCCAAAACTGATTCGTTTGATCAGATAGGTTTACTCGGACGCAGATTTTACCGGATGCAAAGTCATTCGTAAAAGTACCAGTGGCACATGTCATTTTCTAGGAAAGTCCTTAGTCTCTTGGTTTTCTAAGAAACACATTATCAACAACTGAAGCTGAATACAAAGTTGCACGATGTTATTGTGCACAAATTTTGTAGATGAAGCAAACCTTAGAAGACTATCAGTTAACATTGCATCACATCCCTATTTACTGCAACAATACTAGTTCCATTAATCTCCCAAAGAACCCGATATGTCACTCTCGCACTAAACACATAGAAATTAGACATCATTTTTTGCAAACAAAACGGCGACTCTGCTGGGGACGACTTTCTCCTCCGATGTGAAGGTGACAACTCAATGTGATGTTGTGTCGATCGGCAAGACGCAGAAGACTCTGGTTGTTCAAGTCAACCAGACAGCCGATGAAGATATAATCAACAAGAAGAGCAACAAGCGCACTCTAGCTATCACCAAGAACAAAACTGTGTGGACTCCTAAGTCATCTACAGTTGCTGTTGCCCAAGCGCAACCTGCCTCTGTTGCCCAGGCGCAATTTGTCTCTGTGGCTCAGGCGCAGTCTGCTTCTGCTGCCCGTGCGTAGTCTACTCTTCCTGTTCCTGTTGCCTGTGCGCAACTTACTCTCACTGCTGCTCGTGTGCAATCCACTCTTCCTGCTGCCAAGGTGCAGTCCACTACTGTATTTGCTGTCAAGGCGCAGTCTGTTCATGCTACTGCCAAGGCGCAGTCTACTCATGTTTCTGCTAAGGCGCAATCTGTTGCTAAGGCACAACCAGTAGCCCATATGGCTATGGCGCAACCCAAGCAATCAGTTGTCCAGACGCAGTCTGCTCATTATGTTACTCTGGCGCAACCCAAGGGATCTAGTCTTTTGACTATTCCTTCCTCCAATTCTCCAGTTCTGAACTTGGAGAAACAATATTCTAGTGCCAAAACTAAACAGAACAAAGGGAAGGGCCCTGTTACACTTCCTCAACTGGCGCAACCTGTGCCTAAGATGGTCCCATAACAAAACAGAGGGAAACACTTTTTATCTAACCCTCCACAAAATAAAGGAAAGCACCCTTTGGTCTTTTCTCAAACTTTCCTAGTCTATGACTCAGAGGAAGATATATCAGATTCCATTCCCTTAAACAGAGGTTTTCAAATCTTTGCTATGGGAAAGAATACTGATCAAAGAGGTATCTTGCCTACCCCTATGGGGACTGTTCAAGATCTTCCAACCTTGCAGATCTCAAGATCCAAGCAAGGAAAATTGATGGTATCTCAAACAGAGACACCCGGAGCAGAATTCTCTGATTTACGCGCTTATCTCAATAAGCGTCAATCAGTATCAACTTCGGTGAAACGCAAGAATCCTATGTCAAAGGCCAATCTGTACCAGAAACAAAAGTTTAAAAAGGACCCAATCACTTATGCCAATGAGTTAAGCACTTCTTTGTACACTCATGGAACTAAGCATCTGAAGAATAGGAGGCATGTTCCTAACATCATTAAGGAATATGTTCCTCCGACTTCTTCTCGTCCTGTAGTGGTAACTGATCTCCGGGAACGTCTTACACAAAGACGGAAGATCACAGAGATGTCTCTTCACCTCTAAATCACTTTTCAGATCGCCACTGCCTTCATGAAGTGGTTATCAAGTGTTGTTGCCAATCAGCTAAACGATCTGTCTTCGATCGTCTAAACTATACTTCAACCCCTGAACATATGACAGGAGATGAAGACGAGCTGTTATATGCTTCTGTCAATATGACTTCTCGAGACACTGGGGGTAGAAAATCTTCAAGGCGTGGCACGTCTCGTAATCCGAGTCAGCAATACTTGAGACAACTCCGTGAATCCAGTGAAGGGGTCTTTCAACATACCAGATCGAAAGATCGAAATTCAGATCAAGATGTCTTCAATCAGGAAGATATTCTCACTACTCATCTGGGAGAAGATTCTTTGTCTGACTTTGACGCAGATAGTGAACGTTCTGAACAAACTATTTCGTCAATAATGGCAAGGGAAGTGACAGCGTATGCCATTACAGAAGACCAAGATGCTTCTAGTTCGGCCAATCAAGAGCAACGAATTGCTGCACTAGAGGATAAACTGAAGATCATGGCTGAAATGGTCGCAAGTATGCACACTATAATCGTGGCTCAACATACAGTGCCACCGGTTATAAGTCCTGCTACTAATCCCGAGCTCATAGCATCTTCTGTACCGGTTAATGTTAATCTTGGGGTACCACCTCCTCAGGTTGCTTCTATACAAGTCCAAGCTACTCCCAGTCAGTCTGGTGCTGGGGGTAGTAATTACCACGCCGTTCCTCCTCCTAACAATTCAAATCAGCCTACTAATTTCCAAACATCAGGAGATGCTAATGAGGCTGTAAAACTCTTACGCACTTAGTTTGAGGCCTTCAAGCAGAAGGATGGCCTACAAAGACTTGGGATAAAACAACTTTATCCTGCAGAATGGAAGGAGGTTCAATTTTCTCCTAAATACAAGCTTCCAACCATTATGCTGTTTGATGGCAGCACTTCTCCAAGTCAGTACATCAATCATTTTGAAGTAATGACTGACCAATTGCAGCCAATGATGCTCTCCTTACCAGAATGTTCGTCGGTTGTTTAGCCGGTGCAGCATACGGCTGGTACCGTAGCTTGCCTGATGGCTGCACAACTTCTTTTGCTGGTTTCAAGCAAATGTTCTTGGAACGATTCTATGAGGGAGTCAATGATATGACCATGTCTGCCCTCATTAAAATTAAACGAAGACACAATGAATCCACGGAGAGTTTCATCGAAAGATTCCGCCGAGAGGCACTTAAAATGCCTTTAGGAACTCCATCTGCTGTAACAATAGACACTTGCAAATCAAACTTGTTGCCTATTAGTATGTGGACGGGATCTACACAATTCCAGGATTGGCCTTCTTTCATTGTGAATGCCAAGGCGGCAGAGGTTAGTGCCAAAAAGTTCAAACAGTTAGGAGTTCAAATGAATCATCCTAACCAAGATGAACATTCTACACCCGGTGGTAATAATCGCCAGAACAACCGCAAGGGTAAAGAAACATTGGCCATTAATCTCAAGGGCAAGGAGTCGTTAGCTGTTAATGTTGCTCAGACAGCACCCACTCCATCAGCACCACCACAGAAAGCACCTCGTCCAAAAGAAGAGTATTCTTTTGATGAAGATGATACTATGAGCATCTTTGATTGCTTGATCAAAAGTAATAAGTTTCAACTGCCAGAGGCAAAATGACCAGAAGAAGTAGGTAAAACTGACCACCCTAAATATTGTGTTTATCACAGATTTATAGGGCATCCAACCAGAGCATGCTACATGCTCAAAGGAAAAATCCAGGAGATGGTCAGTTGGAGCAATTACTCATCAGCAGGATGAGAAGACAGTGACAACTAATATTGTTTCTGTGCAATTTGGTGACTTTCTACCACAACTTGTACAAAATGGTGTTGTCCCTATCCCGAGGGCTACTCTCAAGATCATGAATCTCCCACCTCCCCAAAATGAGGGTCTTGTTCCACTGTCATCTGACAAAGGAGAGATCATGTAGATTCATCCAGATCTGATAGCAGATTTTGAAGCGCCTTCCTCTTCCAAGCAAAAGAAGCGCTCCAAAACTAAATCCAAGAGCTGCAACATGGTATCCTTTGAACCAGTAGCAGAAGAAGAAATTATAATTGGCACTAGATCTGGGAAACCTTATCTTCGAGAGTATCCTGAAACTCAAGAGAATCCTCCTCCATCTCCTGACGTTCCTCCTGTATGATCTTCCTCTGCTAAGAATATACCATCTACATCCTCGCCGGTGGTGGAACCAACTCCTCCTAAACCAACATCAGCATACAAGGGAAAGCAACCTGTTCGCTTTGACAAAGCTTTGAAAAAGTCTTCATCTCTTGGACTTTTAGCCATATAATTTTGACATATTGGCTCAATTAGCCAGTACTCCAGCAAGACTGTCAATCTTTGAACTCTTACGTCTCTCAAAAGAAACTCGAGAGACATTAAGTGAGGCTTTGATGCAGGCTGATGCTTGTCTTACTCTCCTCAAAAAGCCCGAAAAGGAGCCGATCAGCTGTATACATTGTTATAGTATATTTGAATTAATGTCTAATATTACTTTTACACAAGATGACATGCTTTTAGAAGACAATCGTCATGATCGTCCTCTCTATTTTACGGGGTATGTGGACACCATGAAAGTCGATCGCATTCTGATTGATCCAGGGTCTTCTCTTAGTATCATGCCGAAATCATTGCTGGATGCTTTAAAGATCCCAGTGCATAATCATTCTACAACTATTACTACCATCTTGGGGTTCAATCAAGGAAGAAGTGAACCTTTGGGGAAGATACGCCTAAAACTTCAAATTGACAATCTTCGTACTAAGGTAACTTTTTATGTGATTGATAATCATGGCTCATTCAATGCTTTGCTGGGAAGACCATTCCTCCATGAACACAATATTGTACCTTCTACTCTCCACCAATGTTTCAAATATGTGGATGGCAATGGAGAAGTCCAAAAAGAGGTTGCAGACCTGAATCCTTTCAAGGGGCTTGAAGCATACTGCAATGACTCTCGCATATACAAAGAGGAATTCATGAAGGTGGTATTGGCAATGGATACTGACGAAGAGCAGAAAGGCGTGCCAAATGATACCCTAGTGATTCCTGTCAAAGGACGCACTTCCTGTCCTCAGTCTTCCAAACCACTGACTATCTATCTTCCTTCCCGCAAGAAGCAGCCTCCTGGTGTTAGTCAGGAACAAAGGGAGCTCACCTCTTCTGAGCCGCTTGTAAACGACCTTCAGCGTAAAAAGCCCCCTCCTCCTTCTCGCTCTTCTTCTCTCCTCTAATTATCAATCTGACTAAGCCTGTTATGGCTAAAGTTCCTGTTGTAAATGATGGTGTAAAAATCAATAAAGCATCTCCTTTGCAGTATACTGATGTCTCTTATTATACTCAATGTTATTTGGATATGCTAGATAGCTTTAAACCACTTACAATAGAAGTCGTATCATCTCTAGGAAATGTGGTATCATTGGATTCAATACAAGAATCGTACTTCTTAGTACCGTCTCGAAAGAAAGATGAAATGCCTATACTTTTTAATAAAATGGGCTATGATTTCAGAACTGGTCTCAATAGCGGCAAAGGAAGGAGAACTCCTATTCATTTTTCTGTTCCAAAAGAAAAATCACAACAATACTACAGTAAATCGAAGCAGGGATTAGGTTATACTTCACCACTTCTGACTCCAGAACCTTCCGAATCCGATGAAGAAGAACGATCTAACTCTTCTTATTCTATCTCATGGGATTCTGATACCAATATTGGTCATGTTCATCGAGTAACAGTATCTTCTAACATGGTGTCTGCTAAATTGTCAGAAGATGACGAAGATGATATTGAAGAAGCTCCTGAAGTAGACCCTTGGGCACAAAGGATGGACAATCAGTGGGAACTCTGTTTTGAACAACGAGAACCACCTACTGAGGATCAACTAATTCAGATTGATGTTGGAGGAAAAGATGTACCACGACCAATCTTCTTTAGCAAAAATCTCCCAGAAGATGATAAACAAGAACTAATTCACCTCATTCGTGAATATATTGATGTCTTCGCCTGGAGTTATGAAGATATGCCGGAATTAGATCCCCAAGTCGCAACTCATAAACTTAACATGCCTAATGTCAAGCCATTCAAACAACAGCAATGGCGATTCAAGCCTGAAATGATGGATGCGATAGATGATGAAGTCAAAAAGCTTATCGCTTGCGGTTTTATCAGAGAGGAACAACATCCTGACTGGGTAGCCAACGTTGTACCAGTTTTGAAGAAGACCGAAAAAGGTTCGGGTATGCATAGACTTTCGGATCTCAATGATGCTTGCCCTAAAGATGAATTCCCCCTCCCAATTACTGATGTCATGATTGACAATACTTATGGATTCGAGCGAATCTCTTTCATGGATGGATTTTCTGGATACAATCAAATTCGGATGAATCCTGAAGCAACATACTTCATTCCGTACTTCTCGCGGAGTATACTTTTATACAGTCATGCCTTTTGGTCTTAAGAACGCAGGTGCAACTTACCAGCGGGCTATGAGTACTATCTTTCTAGATCATTTACGAAAAACTGTCGAATGCTATGTGGATGATATTGCTGTCAAAAGTCGTCTGAAGGAAGATCATATTCAAGTTTTAAGAACAATTTTCAATTTAATGCGCCATCATCAACTCAAAATGAACCCCACCAAGTCTTTCTTGGGTGTCTCTAGTGGCAAATTTCTCGAATTTGTCATTACCTCTAAGGGTATACACGTTGATCCCGAGAAGATCAAAGCCATTCAAGAGATGCGTCCTCCATGCAACCTAAAAGAGCTACGAGGATTCCAAGGTCGACTTGCGTTCATCAGGTGGTTCATTTCGAATTTATCTGTACGTTGCAGACCATTTACTCAGTTAATGAAGAAAGGTGCATCTTTTGTTTGGACGAAAGAATGTCAACGAGCATTTGATGATATAAAGCGGTATTTGATGAGTCCACCGATCCTAGTACCACCGATCTCAGGAATACCCTTCTTGATGTATGTCCGGGCAATGGACCATTCATTGGGAGCTTTACTAGCTCAGAAGAACAAAGAAGGTCATGAACAGGCCATTTACTATCTTAGTCGGACGATGATTGGAGCTTAACATCGTCATAGTCCGGTAGAGAAAGAATGCTTAGCCTTAATGTTCGCTGTTCAAAAGACAAGATATTATATCATCGGCCAAACTATTCATGTTATATCCCGAGTCAATCCTCTTCGGGTCTTAATGAAGAAGCCCAGTACACTCAATTCTAGGCTTGCTACATGGACTATATTATTAGCACAATATGATATTGTCTATGTTCGCCAAAAGTTTGTGAAAGGCCAAGCACTAGCTGATATCTTAGCAGCTCATCCTGTTCCTGAAACAGCTAAACTTTATGACGAGATTCCAGATGAGACATTGGAATCAAATATGATTTTTGAAGAATTTCCTACTTGGCGTTTATTCTTCGACGGAGCTTCTAGAATTGGACCTGGAGGTACCCTTGTCGCTGGAGTGGAAATTGTTCTTGTTTCACAAGATGGATTAGCTGTTCAGAGAGCTTATTCCTTAGATGAGTCATGCTCCAACAATGTAGCAGAATACAATGCCTTGCTCATTGGACTCCAATTAGCCAAACAACTGGATATTGAATACCTCGAAGTATATGGTGATTCTAAACTGATTGTTAATCAAGTTAGAGGCATATACGAAGTTCGACATCAAGATCTGGTACCATACTATGAAGCAGCAATTAGAATAGCTTCTTCGTTCAAAGGGTTCTTCATCGAACATATACGTCGAGCATGCAATACAGAACCTGATGCCTTAGCTAACCTAGCTGCGGTATTGGCAGTTCCAGTCAAAAGACAACAAATGGTTGTTATATCTAATAGAGAACTATTTTGTATCGAGAACAATCATAATATTGAATTCAGTAATTCAATTGAAGTCAATGTCATTAGCAAGGACTGGAGAGCACCTTTCATCGATTTTGCAGTACATGACATATTGCTAGAAGATCCTAAGGAAGCTACAAGTATTCGTTGCCGATCGCTTCGATTCTACTATAATCATACTACTAAAACTCTCTATCGAAGAACTTTTGATGGATTACTTTTGAGATGTCTTGCTGGTGATGAAGCAAAGCAGATATTACGCGAAGCTCATGATGGCGTTTGTGGAGCACATCAGCCTGGTCCTAAACTACAGGATCGTATCCAACGTATGGGCTATTACTGGCCCTCTATGGTATCAGATGCCATTGACTATGCAAGGAAATATCGTGCATGTCAGATTCATGCAGATTTCATTCACCAACCGTCGGAGTTTCTTCATCCGACTGCTTCCTCATGGCCCTTCGAAGCTTGGGACATCGATATAATTGGTCCTATTAATACTTCTTCATCTAAAGGACATCGGTTCATCTTAGCTATAATCGATTATTTTTCTAAATGTGCTGAAGCTATACCTTTAGCTGAAGTGAAGACTAGTAGTGTCATCAACTTCATCAAACATCATGTGATATACATATTTGGTGTACCTCGTCGAATCATCCATGATAATGGGCCACAATTCGTTAGTCAGAAGTTTACCAGGTTCTGTGATGACAACAGAATTAATAATGTTGCTTCTACGGCCTATAATCCTGCAGCTAACGGGTTAGCCAAAGCATTCAACAAGACTATTATCAAACTCCTTAAAAAGTTTGTTTCTATTAACAAACGTAATTGGAGTGAGAAACTTGGGGAATGTCTATGGGCTTGTTGCACTGGAAGTTCAAATTCCATCCTTGAGAATTACCATTGCTAATGAACTTACTACAGAAAATAATGATTGTCTTCGGCTTCAAGAATTGGAGGCGCTCGTTGAGAAAAGGCTACTGGCCCAACAGCATATCGAACTTTATCAAGTCCGGATTTCAAAAGCTTCAATCGCAAAGTCAAAGTGCGAACATTTCAGGAAGGCGAGCTAGTTCTTACAGTCAGATGTCCTATGACTATGACTCATATGAGCAAAGGCAAGTTCGAAGCGAAATGGGAAGGTCCGTATGTGATAAATAAAGTTTTTTCAAATGGAGCCTATCAACTCACAGATATGGATGTCAGAGTTGCTATGATGCCTATCAATGGCAAATTTTTCAAGAAATATTATGTATAAAAGCAAAATGTACTTCATTTCAGAGAAATAATGTAAATAAAGTTCGTTTTATTCAAAAGCAGAAAAGAGTTACATAATATTAAGGACGGGGACGAGGACCCGATCCTTCTTGATTAAATACATGATTGGCCAGTAGTTCAAACATTTCGTTGTCTGAACACACTAGCAACTCACAGGCAGCCACCCTCACTGCTTCTTCTTCGGCAGTCTTCCCAGGTTCCACCAACTTGGCAATCAAGTCCTGCTCTGGTGCAGGAACAGTCGAGCCTTCACCCACTTCTTTCTAAGGAGGCACTGGAGGCTTAGCAGGAGGTGTCTCGGTCGTTCCTTCGATCTTCGGAGTGAGCAAATCTTTGGAAGATATTTTGTACAGAAAGAAAAGAAATTGACGATATCTATGAAAGTTTTGCTCTATTTATAGACAGAACGACTAGATAGTCGATTTCGAGAACCGATACGACTTTTTAAGAAGTCCAACTGTTCATTCATTTATAGCTGTTCATTCATTTTTTTCTCTTCCTCGAGAATTGAGATGACTGTTCATTCATTCCCTTCCTCGAGAATCGAGATAACTGTTCATTCATTCCCTTCCTCAAAAACCGAAGTGACTGTTCATTCATTCACTTTCTTTAACTTATCATTCATTCATTCATTTGGCATTTATCGTCTCTTATTTTACTTTATTGTAAATAACATGAATTCACGTTCCCCACACCTCTGAATTCCGATTATCTACATCAGCAACTTGTCACGTCCTTATTACCTGTGATAAAGTTGTCTATTGAAATAGCAGTATTGTTAAAATTTATATTCTGCCACGTCCACATTACCTCTGAGCAGATATAATAAATATTGTTATTTTCTAAAATCAAGAAATATATCATGTCTAGTACCTCTGAATATATTTTCTATTCTATTACTTATATCTATAACAAGATATGCAACAAGTAATGGAACCACATAAAAGTTTCTCATTTTATATCTATTTTGAAAAGAAATACATTGTAATAAAAAGGGCAACAAATTTTGCTCATTTCTACTCTGAAGGATAGGTGATAAGTTCTGCAATTTGCTTCTTCAGAACTTGAACTCTTTCATCACGAGAATCTAGCACTCTCTGCCTGGCTTCAACTCTTTCTGATTCAGGATCGAAAGGTTGTAGAGCAGCAGTTTGACGTGCTAGTTCTTCATTCTGAAGACGTTCAAATTCCTCCTTTTGATGCTTCAGAGACTCCACTTGATTAGCAGCAACTTGGTGCAACTGGTTTTCTTGTTCTAAGCTCTGCTTGACAGTATGGAGTTCTGCTTGAAGCTGGGCAATTTTAGCCTCTAAATCAGCAGCCCCTTTCTCTTCCTCTGCAGCCTTAGTCTTGTGATTCTCAGCGGTAACAGCTGCATCAGAGATTTGGATGTCTAACTCGGAGGATTGTCTAGTGAAAGCCAGCAAAAATGCTTCAAAATTGGCTTTACTAGTTTCTGCTTCTCGAGCTATAGCTTCATATTCTATGTTTATTAGTTGCTCGATGTCTCCTCTTTTTAGCTCTTTGTAAGCTTTAATTGAGTTCTCCAGCTCATTCAAAATGTGCTCCAGAAATGTAGCCTGAGCCTCGTCTCCTTGGCTTCGGATACCTCCAATCAAAAATGAAGGAGAAGTTCTGATGGTGCTAAAAGGAACATCTTCCCTCTCCATCACTCTATGAACTAGAGGCTCTATGGATGTAAAGAAGACTCTTGTGAAGGAGGCACCACGAATTTGTTAGTTGCCACGTCTCCTGGAGTGGCTACTACTTCCGCTGGAGTCTTTACAGTTTTAGTAGGTGGAGGCACTTCATCTTGAGCACGAATATGAGAAGAGCTTCCTTCCCCTGCTACATTCCCTGTAGGTTCTTCTGCAAATCACATATGTTATTTTTATTAGTAACCTATAAAACTGAAGGCGCTATGACAAATTGATCATGCTTAGAAATTTACCTAAGCTGGGTATATCACGAGGAGTCTCAAGAGGTTCCACTGTCTCTGACTGAAGTTTCGACAGGGTCTCTACAGACATAGTAGCCTGACTACTTCCTGCTCCCGATTCAGTCTGAGGTGGCAGAGTCATTGGAGTTTCATTTACTAATTCTGCTGCTACCCCAGACGTCTCAGGTTTCTCAGTAGTTATGGGTTCATCGACCTCAGGAGGATTGATCTGTTCGTCATCGATGACCTCATTCTCTTCATCTTCAGCAGTGGAAGGATCTTCATCAGCTGAGAGTTTCTGAGGTGATGGTGTATTCACTAAAGTTTGTTTTTCTTTAGTGATATTATTCCAATCGTCATCATATGTTCCATCACCAAAGTCACAGTCAGCCAAGGCTTCAATCATCGCCTCTTCTGAATGAGTAAACTCTTAAGCTTTCGGAGTATTTTGTGGAGGCAAATACTGCTTTGGAGAGGTGGCTTCCGGACTCATAGGAGTTGGAGATGGAATTGTTATCCCTGCCGCAACAAGTACATTTGCAGGAACATTTACTGTCACATTTTCTAATTTTGAAGCTTCTACAGTGGTAGTAGGAGGCTGGACATCTACTGAAGTAACCAATGTAAAGAAAGAGATCAATTTAATATATATATATTTGATAGAAAAATTGATATATTAAAGTATGTCACAATTTCGATATTACCTTCTTGAGATGGTACTTCTTCAGTAATTACCAACTTCCTTCTGACTTCTCTGGGTAGTGATGCGACCGGTTCTGCAGCAGCTCCAGTACGATCACTCTCCGGATCGATCAAAGAAGTAGATGTTCCTCCCTCTATGACCCTCCCCGGCTTCTGAATGGAAGAAAGAGTGATGTCCTTCTCTCCAGAGGAAGAACTAAGGAGCATCTGTTTTGATTGAGAACGAGTTGTTCTCGTAGTCGTTGGTTCATTGATAACCAATGACGTTCTTTTCTTCTTCTCCGGAGCCATTGGAGAATCGGGTCTATTATCCCACTGAGGAGGTGTCGTCGTCTCCTTAGTCTTTTTTTTCTTCAAACCCTTAACAGGGGATTTTTCTTTCCGCACCTTTATGGATACATCCAGAGGATCTTGAACTTGATCAGCATAGTTCATTAAAATTGATGCCTCCAGTGGTTGATCTGCAGGATCTTTGTCTTCTGCATCCCGGAAAGAGTGAAGAGTATGTTTTTCTTGTTTGGATCTCTTTTCAGTTGCGAAGCTGTGTACAGGATGGAAGTTTTCAGCAAATGTGTTTGCTGAAGTATAGAAGTTTGCGTATGTATATAACATACGCGGGCCTTGTGGAAGATCATAGGACATGGAAAAGATAGCTTTTGTACCCCGGGCGTTGTAATAGCTCCAAGCCCTAGCCCCATCGATGAGATAACCCTTGGCCTGTAGGCAAATGGTGGCGTTACCCACATGAAGCTGATCATATCCGAACTGTCGTGCAAATTGACTTGGCAACTATGGTTCCAAGTAGCATTCTTCTTCGAATCTGTAGACCAGGTGAGAGGGACGGATCGCCTTCAGCCACGAAAAGGTGGGTGGGCTTAAGCGGAGTGATCCTTCAGCTAAATCCATCATTTGTGGAGGCATAGTTTCATACCCATGAGGAGGCCCAACACACTGAAAACTCCATCCTGATCCACGGTTCAAGGCAAATCTGCACTCTGAAAGAGCAGTATATTGCCAGTGAGCGTTGGAAAAGCGTCTGATGAAGTCTCCATCGATGGTTCCCATATCAGGGTTCATCAAACAGGGATGGTGAAGCAATAGCCATCCAAATAGATAGGTGTATGACATCTCGGTACGAGGGAAATCTTGCCTCGCCGCTTTATCATTCAGCATGGTTTGTACAAAAGAACGCAATCCTGCGTTCAAGCGGCAGGTCATGGCTGATAAGAGATCCATCTTGTATCCAAAGACAAGACGTGCTACAGAAAATAGGACGCCCCGATGGAATCTGTCGACTGCACTGGCTCTTGGGACTATAAAGCGCCGTAGCCATAAAGATAGAAAACCCGCTAGCTGGGCCTCTTGAGACATAAGTTTGTAACCCTGTCTAAGGTAACTCTGGAGAATGTCGCCAGCCTTGAACGAATCCAAGTACTCATCCAGCGTGACATCTCCATGATCATGTTTTTCCATCAAATATTGCATGTCACTCTGATTGAAGGGTTCAAAGAAACGAGGGGCACAGGCTTGACTTTCAAGTGGCTTGTCCTCCCGTGCATGACCCAAGAAGAGATATGGCATCCACTTGGTGGTGTAACAAGTACCTGCAGTGGCACTTTTGTAGTAGAGCGAGCAGATCTTATAATGGCACAGTAGCTCTTGGAAGACGGCGATCATTTGAGGATTCTCCTCTGCCATAGGATCCAGTTCGTCATTTGTGGGCACATACTCTTCGTATGGATTGTCGCCCATTGGTAAGTGAGAGAGATATTCCATCTCATGAAGAGCAAATCCCATTTCTCCATGAGGAGTCATGAAAGTTCCAGTGCTTTCATTGTACCTCTCTACTAGAGCCAAGAACATATGAGCGTTCGGACGAATGCCATATACTGTAGTCCAGATGGCATTGTAGAGACCCAGATCGAGGAGCTTGTCCTTGAATTGATCCAAAATCCAAATAGACAAACTATTCCAGCGCTTCATCTCTGGGTTAACCAGACATGTCATACGCATAACGCGGTCTAGATATCTTCCTTCAACTTTTGCAAATGTATTTGCAAAAATGGGTATTCTGACCGGAAGGAGTAGGGAGGTATCATCGGGAGGAATGCAGCTTGGCTTCAAACCTCTTAAATGTGTACTGTACTTTTCAGAAGTGCTGTAAAAGAGGTCCCTGTTCCTCGGACCCAATTTGTAACAGATTTTGCCGACTCTCGCTTGCTGAATGGGAGTCAGATCCCATGACATTCTTCTGGGATAGTTGGCAAAAGCATATTAGAATAATGCCATAGACCTTGATATTTCTGTGAGGTATATGACTTTATCCTCCTTTGTGAAAATTCTCTACTCTTTTCTTGTCTTGGGCTGGGAAGTCTTCTTGATGGCATCCACGAATAAAAAGGCAGGTTTCTTGTGGACCACAGTATTCAGACTTTCAAGGGGTTCCCCGTTCATTAAGTTCAATAGGGTTTGGTTATCTTGATCTATGAGAAGGGTTCTTCGTGCTTCAGGACCGTCGTACTGAGGGAATGTGACATGAGACAAATTCTCCTTGTACTCCGGGACATTGAATGCTGAAACAAATCTTTCAGCATTTGGGTCTTCCCTAAGATCAACTGCAAAGAGATACATGAAAATTAGAAGCAACAAGAGTGTACAACTTTATAAAAAGCAAAAAAACAATTAAGTTGCACAAACATCCTAGGTTGCGCCAACAATTAAGTTGCGCAACATCCTGAGTTGCGCGATATTCTGAGTTGCGCAACAATTAAGTTGCGCAACATTCTGAGTTGTGCGACAATCTAAGTTGCGCACCATACTGTGTTGCGCGAAAACTTAAGTTACGCCACATCTCAGGTTGCGCCACATACTGGATTACACCACAACTTAGTTACGAAATATTCTTGATTGCATATAACTGAGTTGCGCAGCAGCATGCGCAACAGCGTTCGTAAAAATGAACAGTGCTCAAATAAAGCAACCACACCCAAAGAAGGGGTGGCACAAAGTTTGTAATGCGCCACACTCTAAGAAGAGGGGCGCAAGTCAATTTTATCCTTCGTAAAGTTTAACTTGTTCATCTTCGATCACCTTCCAGAGCTGGGTTTGCAGTCTCTCGTCGAGAAGAGGGTGGTGCGTACTGTGGTGCACGAGTCGACGGAGCGCGAGTTGATGGGGCGGCAACGCCCTTCCCTTTGTCGGCGGTGGTCTTCTTGGGGGCCATGACGTTGAGAGAGTAGTCGGAGAAGAAAATCGCAAGGATTCAAAGAAGATTAGAAGTAAATGTAAAGTATTTCAATCGGTTAATCAAGGGTGGTCTTCCCTTTGTCAACGCATCTACAGACACTCCTCCGAAGAGCCAGTGTCCATGCGCATCGGCAAGAAATACTTCAGCACATCTACGAGACGACACTCCGAGGATAGACGCTCATGTGCATCAGCAAAACGAAGGATCAAAGTTTATTACTTGCGATAGGTTGCCACATGTCGCTGTGAACTACGATGCCGATGGCCGGGGAGTCATCAATATCAATGGCCTCTGAAGCAGGCAGCCTTCCTCTAGCCTTCTTCGTGCTCGCCGCAGTCGTCGCAGGAGCTTTTGTGGTTCTTGATTTCTTGGGAGCCATGGCGGGAAAGCTAGGGTTCGAAGGAAGAAGAAAGCTCTGACAAAAAGCTTCTGTTGGAAAGAAAAAGAAAGAAAGCTTTTCTCTCTCCAAACAGCCCCTACTTATAGGGTGTGTCCATGTAAGCAAAAGAAGACAAAACCCTTCGTGCTCGAAGAGACTCTTCGGATGACATAGGAATTAAGAGTTAAGATCATGATGACCGTTCCCTCGAAACGATGAGTTATGATCAACTTTTAATGAAACGACGGCTCAAGGCATTTAATGCGGAAGGCTAAGCGTGACGACATCCTGTCAGCAAGCGTGCTGGGCATACGTTTGCAAAGGACACGTGTCATGCTTTTCAAAGTAGTATGTGATAAGAAGTCGCTGCATACAAACTTCACAAAAGCACAGGTATCCAAAAGCGCAGACAATAATAAGAAGTAACAACATACAAAGATGGTGCATAAAAAGTTCTTTATTATTAAAATCATGTCTACAAAGATCTATTACAGATTCTTCATGATTACATATAAAGACTAAAACACCTAAAGTCTTCAAGTGGGCAATCTAGAGAAAGTGCGCGGCCCCTCAGACGTGCAGCTCGTCAGAGCGAATCACTTCCTCGTCAGCGCAAACCACTTCCTAGCCAGATGCAGATGAACTACAATATGGCTAATGAAGCAGTTATAGGCCCGAGCAAGAACGCAGCTCCTGCTCGCACCACTGCCGTCACTATTAAGCAGGGCAGAGCATAACATGTGGTGCTTCGGGTTGGCACTAAATCCAAACCCGATAGCTTGGACCTGGAAGATGTCCAAGATGTTGTTCAGGTACAAACTCTCCATGTGAAACACTCAAGTGCATCTCAAAATCCAGTAGCAGTTCTTCTATAAGGACAGCTTCTTTGAACGAAGAGATCCACAACCAACGGTCGACTTATGCAAGGCCAACAACCGTTCGAAGCTAAGTCGGGATCGAGCATGACGGTAGGAATGCTAAAGGACAGTGGATGTAACGCTTCAGAAAAGCTCCCCATTATATAGGCTGAGTGTGGTCTAATCCCAAATGCCACATGTCAACAGATCAAAGTCCCCCAAATTAATGGGATGAACCTAGGACTCAGCACAATGAATCTCATTTAATAGGTTCATTTGACTAAATCCTAGGCCGCAAACTTCTTGGATTCCCTAAATGACGGCAGCAATTAAAGAAGAGGATGACTGACTCATCCGTTAAAAGAGCAGTCATTAAATTGCTCTTATGACTTCGACAAAAACTAGCTCCTTCGACTCAGAAGCGCAGCCACTTCAGTTTGACTCAGAAGCGCAGCCACTTCAGCTCGACTCAGAAGCATAGTCACTTCGGTTCAACTCAGAAGTGCAGCTCCCTCGCATTAACCCAGAAGCGCAGCTCCTTCCATCCCATCCATAAGCGCAGCCCATTCAATGGCTCCTTCAACTGACACTTTGTTGCCTCAAGTACAAGTCTCCTTGTCGCCCAAAAGCACCGTGACTCTGTCGTCTACAAAACACAGTCTACTCGTCGCTCCAAAGCACAGTGACTCTGTCATCTTCGAAACACAGTCGTTTCGTCGCCTAAAAGCGCAGTGACTCCGTCATCTTCGAAATACAGTCTACTCGTTGCTGCAAAGCACAGTGACCCCATCGCCTGAAGCATAGTTTCCTCGTCACCCAGAAGCGCAGTGACCCCATCATCTTCAAAAACACCATCGACTTATCGCCCAAAAGCACAGTGACATTGAAGCCTCACTAGAAGCGCAGCACGCATAGATGCGCGGTATTGTAAGGTAACATTGTCCTACGTGGCCACAAATGGGTATTTATATCTTGTCAGATATCACCCAATAGGTTTGCTTAAATCACCGCTCTTAAGATAGAACAGAGTTTGATTCTGTTGATAAGAGAAATAAGCTATCGGTTTATTTAAGCCTCGGATAAGGACGAAGTTTGTTCCTATGGACGTGGGCCCTATCTAGTCAGTTTGTTTAAACCAATGGCCCCCCTAAGATAAGGACAAATTCCAACTTCGGGGATAGGAACATAATCTACTCAGGTTCATCCAATCAACACTAAACGCACGCCATGTGTCATTTATTCAATTATGTTGATAACTTCCCAAGATCTTGATAAAATAGAATCTTAGCATCCGCCACATGTCAGCTCCATAGCAGCCCTCCCCGTGCAGCCTCAAGATTCTCTCATATCTCCACATGCAGCATTCCTGCACTATCCTTATGCACATCGTATAAGTGCTCACCTATAAATAGAAGGAGTTTTCCTTCGATAAAGAGGCTTCGAAATCTTTATAACTTCGACGTCCTCTCGATTGGAAACCCAGAGTTCCAGTCACAAGCACCAGAAAGCCAGATCAAGTTCAACTCGTCGTCAGATCGTCAACGGAGTAAAGGAGCCGCTGTAGTGCTCGATCTCCACCGTCACACTTCCCTAGAAATTTTGTACTCAGGTCTCCTGTTTAGGAATCGATTGTACTCTTTACACGTTTAATATACAAAAAGTTCATATAACCTTTTGTCATGGCAAACACCTGTCCGGAGGCTCGCTTGCTGATATGCAGTATAATTTTTGTAGTGCCTGCGCGGATGCTTGTGCAGTGACTGTGCGAATGCTTTCTTACTGGGGTGTAGTGCCGCGAGGCAGTGCCGGTGTATTTTTTACAGAAAATACTTGCGTTGTCCTGACACATTTTGTTCATGTGCAGTATCCGTGTCAACACCTCTTTTTGGGGATATCCTTTTTGATTCAGCGGTCTGCGCCCTCGGTATAAATGTCGATGAGGCGCTCGTTAATCCTGCTAAGAAGTTGATCGCCCAAGGTCAATCGAAAGAGCGACTGGCTATGATACGGGATCAACAGCCTATATACTTTCGTCGTATGATGGATCGAGGCAAGTTGTCTCTCCCTTTCGATGTCGTGGAGATGCTAAAACCTCGGTTCCTTTTTGGTGATCAGTTGATTGTGCAAGAGACCTATCTCTTGGAGATAAATGAGGATTGGTACTTTGAGAATGACGGTTTCTCTTTGTATGTTCCGTCAATCAGCCGGCACCTTCCGCTCTCGGTTTTCTTCTACTTTGCCAAGAAATGTCACATGAAATAGGAACTGACTCTGGACCAAGGGGGTTTAATGATAGGCCATTTTCAGGTGGATAGGCATTCTAGGAGAAGGAATACTTTTAATAGTGCACGTGATGGTCCATCATACACTTTGCACGTGTTGCTTCCTGGTCGTCTACTCAGTGATTTTACCAAGGTTGTTCATCTGTTCCGAGCTTCTCTTTTTGCCAATCGGCTTCTGGCGACGGGATGCACGTATCCGAAAAGAGCCTTCCGGGTTGAAGGTTGGATCCATCCTAGGACTGAATGGCGTGAACTAACGCAGTGGGTATTGGGTAGGTTCAAGGAAGATCTTCAAGGTACGGGTTTGCGCCTTGCCATCAGGGCTACTGAACATGGTATAGACATCAATCAGCCCCTGTTCGCGGCTTTGTTGGAGATATATAATCATCAAACCTGGACTTTCTATATTCCGTACAGAGAGATGGGGTTGGCCCCTCATGAGATGCACGCCATCTCGAAGCTGCCCTGTGGCGAAGAACCGTATGAGGAATATCCTCCTAACAAAGAGGAGTTTTTAGTGCTAGAGAACAAATATCCTGAAATGATGGCAGCGTACAAAGAACTATTTTGCCATCATCAAGTGTTTGTACGCTAGGACTCAGCGAAGACTCATCCCCACATTAAAGCTTGGCAGACTATATCTTCGCCCATCGGAGCCGGGGACGGTCCACTTTATAATGCGCAGGGAATATACCACCGACGAAGTAGAAGCTATGATGGAAAAAGCGCGGGTATCCACTCCTTCATTAGATGCCGAGGGAAATCTCACTTCTACCATTCATAACTAGTTTTGTCAGAACCTGACTGCTCTGAGCCCGAAAGCAATGTTGGCTGCTTTTCTGATGATATGGCTGCGAAAAGCCGTAGTTCCTAGAGGCTCTGGATCCGTGGGACAGATCAATCGGGAACTCATTCTGCCAGCTATGAAATTGGCCTTTAAATATTCACTCGCTTTGTTCCCTGCTATCGTATGTAATACCCTGTGAGGCCTGCGAAAACTCTCGAGGAAGATAATAGAGTATCGTGGAGGAGACAATGAATTCTCTCGGGTTGAGCTTCCTTATCATTATTTGATGGCCTGGTTGGCATTACACCGCCCTGGTTTGATAGTCCCCAACTCTATTGATGCTTATGAGCAAGGGGATGCGACGCTGCGTAACTATCACCGGACAAAATGGCTCCACCAAGGCTTTCCCATATGTAGGTGGATGTTAGGCCGCTTGGACAGCTATAATTTCAATAGGATTTTGCCCTCTTACAAGGGATACCTTGCAGACGACGTGTTAATAGACCAAGGCAAAGTGGATAGTGATCTGACTCTCGGTGCCTTCCATTGGCTGCAGTCCATCCGTCCTTCACACTTAGTGTACTGGAATCAGAATCGGCTGTATCTGGAACCCTATTTGCCGAGTCGGTTTGTACGACAATTCAGATATAGCCAGATGATGATGGAGAACACAAGCTCTTGCCTTGCTTACGAGGGAAGTGTAGGATCGATGGCACCTTTAGAGGCGGGTGAATACAGTACAGCGAATAATCAATCAAATTTAAATACGAGTAAAGCAGTAAATAGTTGAGGCAAGAAAACATTACGCGGACACAGCAGGTTTATACTGGTTTCTCTCTGAGAGGACTAGTCCAGTTCACGAGAAATCTTGTTCGCTATAATCCACTATTTTGAATAGAGATTACACCGCGTGCTTTACTCCGAAGAACACGCCAACTTCAACACCGTCGTGTTTTTATCCGAAGCCCACGATCAAACTTCAACAACACCTTTCTGAGAAAAGCTTTTATACGCCAAGCTTTGTACAACTCGAACACTCCTAATCGGAAACAACCAGCACTAGAAGGATCGGGTTGACTTGGAAAATTGAAATTAAAGCTTTGAAACTTGAATAGAAATTTAGGAATAGATAGAGAAGATAAAGAATGAATGAGAAAATAAAAATTGGATTTTCTTCTCTTTTTATAGGAATTTTTGAGACAAAGTTCGGGCAGAAGTCGGTAGTCTAACGTTCATAAAGTTGAACGTTGGTGATCCAAAAGAATAGGTAAAGCTGCTGACCAGGAGTGATCTCTGGTGACCGAGTTCGATCCGAGTTCGGTTACCAGGGATCCTGGTCAACCTGATTGGGGTTAAGCTTTTGGATGTGGGTTTAGTTTGGGTCAGGAAAGAATTTTGGTTTGGGTCTGGATCAAAGATAGAATTGAAATTTTAAAATGCCAGTGATCCCGACTCACAATATAATCTAGACTCAATAAAAGAAAAATATAGAATAAATGTGAAAAACTCAGTGGAGATGAGAACTGCAATCTTCGGTTACTTTTCATATCAAGTTCGGAGTTTAGGACAATTATCGAAATCTGTTTGACTATGGCTTAATGGGCCAACAATCTCCCCCATTTTGATAATTTGACAAAACTACGATTGATAATTTAAAATAAGTTCAGCTCGGTACGGTAGTAGTTTTGGCCGTCAATATTGGTACAATATAGTTACTCCCCCGTAATGTGCAGTCAAGTCTTTGTTACTCTTTGTTACTGCCCTGTAATCAAAATATATCACTGAACCTGTAAAGTCTAGAAAAAAAATCTTCAAGCTAAATTGTTAGTCATGATAAATTAGTTATCATATGTAATCAACATGCAGCATTTTCAATATTTAAGTATCTATCTACTCCCCCGTTTTGTCACATAAGAAAAATGATGTGATTAAACCAGTAATACTAGTGCTGAAAATAGGAAATACTAGCATGGAATGAAATAAAGTTCATACATCACTGATAATATACTAAAACTGATAATGCTTGAAAGAAGCATTTATCACTAATACAAAGTCTCACAAAGAAAATGAAAAAAACATAACTAGTGGTGAACTATCACGAGGAAAATAGGTCCTCAATCGTCATCCTCATCATCATCAGCAGCAGCTCTGGAAGGACTGGTCTTAGCAAAATGGTTGGGATCAAATAGGGCAGCAGCAGGGTCAAAATAAAGCTGAGCCTCTGGATCATCAATCCGATAGCCATGTCTGGTAGGATCACGAACCATAGGGATGGGTCCACTAGGGTTGTGAGCAAGACTGTATGACATATTCCATATAGAGTTGTATATGGCTTGGAGCTGGAGGCTAGTACGAAAATCCATAGAGCAAAACTGATCCATCATGAGAGTCTCAAGTGACTCAAGGGTAAAGCCACCAAGAGGATGAGTAGGATGGGAGTCAGAAGCTAACAGGTCAACTGGAGAAGGTGGTGCCTGAACAGTAGGAGCAGGAGCAGAACGACGATGCTCATGAAGATAGGCAGGAGCAGCATCCTATCCATAATCCTCAAGTCCAACCTCAAAGTACTGAAATATGGACGGGAGATACATCGCATACAAAAGACGTCACAATTTCTTGCGACACCGAAAATGATTGTAGAGCCTAAAAAATCAAGTTACGCCATGTTTTTAATACTCAGCAATCAAGTTGGCGTCCCAGAAATCAAGTTGCGCCACTGTTTTGAAGCTTAAAGGATCAAACTGCGCTACTGATTAGGTTGCGCCTGACAACAGACTGCACCCAAATCACATTGCGCCTACCAATTACCCCTTATGGCGTGAACAAGCCTTGGCTCTTGCTGAGAGTCAAGAATTGGTTGGTCATCTCACTGATGAAGATCCAGCCCCCACCAAATACCCCACACCATGTTCAAACAATCCTGATACAGAGAATTCCATACAAAAACCAACAGATGCCTTCATTACCTGGTGAAGGTCTGATCATCTTCTACATGGGTGGATCATCAAAACATTTTTTGAAGAAACTCTCGGACTCGTGATTGGCTTAGACACAGCCCATGCTGTGTGGGAAGCTCTCAAAGGTGCATACGCACAAGATTCGCAAGAACGCGAATTTACTCTACGTCAACAAGTAACATATCTACGTAAGGAAGATGAGAAATCCATTGGTGAGCACATCCGCATCTTCAAAGGTTTATGTGACAGCCTTTCAGCTATTGGGAAACCAATATCTGACAAAGAAAATGTTTTCTATCTTCTTACGAGTCTTGCTCCCAACATGAAACTTTCACAACAACTATGTTGAAGCTTCCAAGGCCATCATACTCTGAGTTGATTTCACAACTTCAAAATTTTGATCAAAGGCGAAGTTGGTTCTCTAGCCACAAAGATATACCAACCTCACAATTCACTCCTTAACTAGCCTTTTATGGCCAACAAGAACACTTCAAGCAACCTCCCTTAGAGTATCATAGCAACTCTCAGAGATTCACATCCGCTGGCGTGGATTCCAGGCACAACAACCCAGGGACCACAATCGGAGCTACTCAGACAACCCCTCATCTGCCAGTCAATAGCGATGTCCTGCTGCACCAGGTGAATGTCATATGACTCCTGCTGAGAGAGACCTATATCGTGAAGAAAAATGTCAGTACTGCTGGAAAGTGGGTCATATTGCCAAAATCTGTTGGTGGATACCCAAAAAACCAACTCAACATGATGAAATTCCACAAGTACTTGCAGCACTTACCTTGGACAACAACATCATAGACACTGAGTGGACAACAGACACAGGAGCCTAGAACCACATGACCGGTAAGTCAAGTATGTTAACTAATGTTCGTAAACACTTTGGAACTGATTCTGTTATAATTGGAAATGGATCCTCTCTACCAATTCTTGGTATTGGGGACTCTTATATAAAGCAAAAGAAGACTGCCTTACCGCTTCATGATGTCTTACTAGTTCTTGATTTAACCAAAAATTTGCTCTCAGTGAGTCAGCTAACTACTCAATTTTCTGTCAATTTTGAATTCTCTAATGTTGATTTTTGTGTTAAGGAACGAGAGACAGGAAAATCAATCATAATAGGGAGGCGCAAGGGTGATCTCTATGTCCTTCCCACTTCGCCTACATTTATCCCATCGCTTCAAATTCGGCTAAACAGAAGTTTGGCACCCACGCTTAGGACATCCTCAATCTTCGTCTTTGTAGTTATTAAAAAATAAAGGGTTAATTGATGTCGCAGGAACTACAAAGTCTCAACATCTTTGTGATAGTTGTCAACTAGGAAAGCTCAGTAAATTACCATTTGCTTGTTCTGAAAACTCGAGCTCTGGTATTTTAGAAAAAATTCATTGTGATTTGTGGGGACCAGCTCCAGTTTTATCTATTGGAAAGTTCAGATATTATGCTTGTTTGGTAGATGATTTCTCTAAGTATACATGGATAATCCCATTACAACATAAATCTGATTTTTTTTAATGCATACTTAGCCTTTGAACAGTATGTTGCTAGGCAGTTTAACAAACAAATTAAAAAATTCACTCAGATGGAGGAGGCGAGTTCATCAACCCAAAACTATCATCTCACTTCCGCTCCACAGGCATTGTTCATCAGGTATCTTGTCCATATACTCCAGACCAGACAGGTACGGTTGAAAGACGTCATAGGATTATAAGAGAACTAGGTATGACTATGTTATTTCACTCCGGTGCCCCTCTATTTCTTTCGGTAGAAGCTTTCACTACTGCTGTCTATCTAATTAATCGTCTGCCATCATCTGCTATTTGTTTTGAGATCCCTTACTTTATACTACATGGAGCCCATCCTAGTTATTCATCTCTTCATGTTTTTGGGTCTAAATGCTTTCCTTACAGTTGGGACACGTGACAGAACAAATTTGAACCAAAAACTGTTTTGTGCATCTTCGTAGGTTACAGTGATAAACATAAAGGATACAAGTGCTTTCATCCTTCAAGCAAAATTTTTTTTATTTCTTGACATCATTCCAAAAGCACCACATGTTATTAGCATCTTTGACACTTGGATACCACCTACTAATACCAATCCCTCTATAGGGACTCTCCTGCCAATATCCATGCCACCGTGTTTGAGCCCTTTACCACTAGCAAATACCCGTAGTTCAATCCCACAACCCACTGGTTGCTCCATCGATGCTCCATCAACAATAATTGAGGACACACCACCAGTTGAGGACATAGAGCTAACACCAATCCCACCACCCGAGCAACATCATCTCGAACTTGAGCCTCAACCAACTCAGCTCCATATGCCATCTCAACCAACTCCACCCCCGGGGTCTCAGGATCTCGAACTATCTCCACCAACGCAACCTTCACAACTCGAGCCCCAGTCAACTCAGCCCCCTCATGCACCTATTTCCCACTCTATGGTCACTCGATCTCAGCTTGCCGTAGTTAAAACCAACCCAAAGTATGCCTTGAGTGCCACACCATCTATCACTATTTCTCGTGAGCTACACAATGTTCCATCAGCTTTGGCTCATCCAGGTTGGAAAGCTGTTATGGACGAGGAACTTATGGCCCTACATCAAAACAAGACCTGGAAACTTGTTCCTCGCACTCCTGACATGCATATTATTGGATCCAAATGGGTTTTTAAAACAAAACTCAAACTTGACGGTTCCCTAGATCGCCTCAAGGCTCACGTTGTCGCAAAGGGCTACCATTAAATTTATGGTGTGGACTACACTGAAACATTCTCTCCAGTTATCAAACCAGGAACCAATCTCATGATCATCACTATAACACTAGTTCAACATTGGCCTATTTGACAACTTGACATAAAAAATGCCTTTCTACATGGTCTAATTTCTGAAGATATCTATATGGAACAACCACCCGGAATGCAGGACCCTCAACATCCAACACATGTCTGCAAGCTCCAAAGAGCTCTCTATGGTCTCAAACAAGCATCTCGTGCTTGGTTTGATCGATTTAGTTCTTTTCTCCTTAAATATGGATTCTTTTGTAGTTTAGCAGATCCATCGTTATACATTTTTCATTCTGATCATGGCTCCCTAATCCTGCTTCTTTATGTCGATAATATACTTCTCACAGGGTCCAATTCAATACTCGTGACAACTTTCTTTCACCTTCTGAGCACTGAATTTGCAATGAAGGACTTAGGCCATGTCCATCACTTTCTTGGCACCGAAATCTCCCAAACTACTAATGGCCTTCACCTGTCACACTCACACTATGCCCTTACCATACTTGAACGGTCCAACATGGTCGACTGTAAACCCATGAGTACACCCATTGAAGCTAAGACAAAATTATCTTCCAATGACACCCCTTTGGAAGATCCAAGTTATTTTCGAGGACTTGTTGGCGCTTTACAGTACCTTACTTTCACACGTCCTGATCTTTCATTTAGTGTTAACTATGTGTCTCAGTTCATGCATGCTTCTGTCATTGCACATTTAAAAATGGCCCGACGTATCCTACGATATGTTAAAGGAACCATTGATATGGGACTACATTTTACTTCCGACACTACACTTGATCTATCTGCTTTTTCAGATGCAAATCGGGCAGGTTGTCCCACTACGAGGCGCTCCACTACTGGCTACTGCACCTTTCTTATAGGAAACCTCATCACATGGTATGCAAAAAAACAACATAGTGTCTCACGATCAAGTATCGAAGCTGAATACCGAGCCATGGCCAACACTGCAGATGAACTCACTTGGATGACCTTCATTCTAAAAGATCTTCACATTCCACTGCCACCTCCTCCAATCCTCTACTGCGACAATCTTAGTGCCCTGCATATGACAGTTAATCCCATATTCCTTGCTCGTTGTAAACATATCGAGTTGGATTACCATTTTTTGCGCGAACGAGTCGCCCTTAGATTACTTATCAGTCGATATGTCTCCACTGATGACCAAGTTGCAGACCTCTTCACCAAACCAATGTCAAAGGCTGCGCTCAATCATTTTCGGACCAAACTCTGCCTCCAACTCCGGCACAGTTTGGGGGAGGGTATTAACACACACAGCTCAGCAAACAAGCAAATGGATAAAAGGAACAAACCAAATGGATAAAAGGAACAAACCAAAGATATGAAGACCATTTCTCCATGCAGATTTTGTGGGATCAGTTTTATCAGTTTCTGTTTCGTTTGTTATTCCTTCTCTTCCCATATGTGTTTAAATAGGAACTATCTTCATTACGTTGTAATCAAGTTGCCTATCAATAAAACACCAATATCTTTCTTCTTCTGTCGTTCACATTTTTCTCTTGAGTAACACCAGAAAAATGTATAAGGTTAAAGTTGGACCTCAATTTTAATTTTACACACCAAACAAAACACTCTGGACATTATCTAGTCGAGCACTCTTGCTTTTAATCGTCTTGCTTCCCTGTTGACATTAGAGAAGATTTTCTCCATTTTTTATTTTTTGTTTTTTAATAATATTTACCTTATTTTATTACTTCAAGGTGGGTCCAAACTATGTAATTTAGCTAATGCAACGATAGTTGTGTTGATTTCATGCAACTTTTCTGCAGTTTAGATTTGGAGCTATTCAGAAAGTTGACTAGGGATGTGAGATGTTCGAAAGGTTACAACAGTAGATGGATGCTAACCATAAGTTTAGTAAGTCATAACAATTTCTGATCATCTCTAACTTGTTCTTGTTTGTGTTATTGCAGTGTGTAGACAATAGAAAAGATGTAAATTTGCAGTTTGCTATCAAGGCTAAAACTATCACCAGTGGGCTTAACTCTTGCTACTGGAAATGGGGACAAGTGAATCAGACGGGCACTAGAGCAGGGGTTTCACAGGTTTCTTATCTGACTTCTTACTATTTTTCCTTTTCGGATATTTAAATCAATTATAACTGGATACTCTTCCTATCTGATGGGCTGTTGCCACAAGTTTTACAATGTTTATGCGTTTCTATTTTGTCAGTTGGTTTACTTTACCTATTATGGTAGCATTCTTCATTGTGTTGTCATTCTCAAGGATGGCATCAAGCACACTATAATAATTGAGACTTGAGAGTACCATGTTCTTTTTATTATTACTTTAAGGCTTGCTTGCAGGATGAAAGAATTAGAAAGGAAAGAAGAAAGTCCTGAACCATTTAACAGAATTAGGATTTTTTTTTTTATTTATGTTGATGCTTTTCCTTTTTCTCTTTATCTTTGATCATGTTGGAAGATGGCTAGTTGAGGAACATCCTCCTATATTTTATTTGATGGTAGAATGAAGGTTTTGACTTTCTCTTCTTCATGTTTTCTTTTCAAATCCTTTTGTGTTACTTCCCATATTATTTATTTCTATGTATTTACTGATACCTTTTTGAGGGAATTTTTCTTTGTTTGTCCCGCCCTTGTCCATATGTAGCAGCCAGGCTTGATATTTAAGGAATGAAGAGAAGAACAAATATATCTATCATGCTTACAGTTGTAATATGATTTAAAATTTTCATCAGGTGTTGCTTGATCCATATATTAAGGAATGTATGATAACTTCTCTTCTGACAATGCAGGTCGGTATTGGCCACAATTTCACTAACAACACAACAGGATGGAAATGGAAGATTTCCACATGTTTGGGTAGGGATGCTGTTTCCCAGATCAGAAACAAAACATCTACTGGCCTATTCCCAGGATTTGATATGAGAATTGGTTGGAAGGCTGAGTACATCCTTCCCGAGATCCACGGGTAAGTTTATGATTATATATATAATTATACGAAACCAAAGAAAGCTTGTTATCCTTTACTGTTCATCTATGCTTTTGGTTACACCTACTGTTTTAGTTGTTTGCCTTCCTCTACAGAAATTACTCATGTGCTGTCTCATGACTCTTATCTAACATTTTGAGAAGCCTTTTGACTCTAAACTGAAACTGAGAATGGAGTATTTGATGCCTACAGAGAAATATTGTACTTGTCCAACTTGCATGGACATGTTTGCAGTCTTTATATCGAGGCATAGATGAACTTAGCACATTTTATTGTTTTAATTGAACTTCTACTTCTTATCATTTGGGTTTTTTCATGCAGGTAATACCATAATCTTTTGGTTATTTAGTTTTAGGGTCTCGTCTAATATTCAAAATTTATGTTTAGGTCTTCATATTGTGCTACAATTTCTTTTAAGATTAATCATTATGCTCCAATTTCATAATTTGACATTCTTTATAAATAATTTCTCTCTTTTAATACTGTATCTTAGATAATTATATCAAATTCGTTTCTAGTTGCTAAACTTGAGATGCTATATCGAACTTAAGAGAGCAAATCATATATGTGATTTTTCATATTGGGCCTGGAGTTTCTAGTCAGCGAGGCTTCTTTTAAAACTTTTTTTTATGCAAAACACTGGTTTATACAAATTAGTTTACTTCTATATGTATAGTTATATATCTATATGTATAGTTATACAGTTTACTTATATATGTATAGTTTACTGCTTTATGTATAGTTATTTATGTTTCTCATGTACTAAGGACACTTGCCTTGCCATTACTATTTTTCTTATAGTTATACTATTTTTTTGTAGTTATATGTTACATTATATTTGATTATGTACAGAATTGGCTCTCTTTGTAATTTTTTTGAACAGTTTGAAACTAGAATTTGTTTACTGTGTTGACTTGGAGACCTTGTGGTCATTTCATTTTGTTCTCAGTTATCAATTTATACAAATATGTGCACATAAATGATTAAATATATTTCTTTTCTTCTCTCAAGAACTACATAGAAAATAAAAATTAAGCTGCTGTGAATATGAGAGGGATGTGCTACGTCCGGGTTTGCTACCTATTTTGGTTTTATTTATGTAATTATTTATCAATTTTGGATGTTTAAGATGTATGGAAACTACATACTTTGGTCGGATATGTTTGTGGTTGGACAAGTGTTGGATGTTTGTGGTTGGACGTGTGTTGGGTGTGTTAGAAGTTTGTGGTGTATGAATATTATGCAGTTTGTTAATATAAAAATTGGGTTTTACAGTTATTTATTTATGTGTGTATATCTTCTGGATTATTGATATTATATGTGTGTTTGATTCATAATATATAATTATAAATAGAATTTTGGCTATACAAAATTCAGCTTCTCTTGAGGTTATAAAACGTCAACAATTAACTCAATCCTGCTGTAGAAGGGCCTTTCATTGACGGTTAATAACCGTCATCTAGGCCAAAGTCAAGAAAAGTTTTCAATTACATTAACTGTTTTTCAAAACTAAGTTCTTGACGGCTAAAAAAGATCAAGAAAACTATTTTAAGTGACGGTTAATAACCGTCAAGAAAAGCCCTGTCAGAGACCGTCAAGAAAAGTGAGGACTTTTCTTGATCTGGCCTACTTGACGGATTCATGACCGTCAAGATAACCCTTTCTTGACGGGGATTAACCATCAAGAAATCCATTTTTTCTTGTAGTGCGTCTAGGTCTTGCATATGAAATTTGTTGGAAGTTAACAACTAGTATTGCGCTCCGAATATCAATGTCACGATAGAGGACATCAAATGATCTAATAAGAAGGTGGATGTTCATGAGGCACTGATTTGTCATCCTATTAGGAACCAACTTATCCTAATCAATTGGTAATCCTACTAAATCCAAAAATTTAGAGGGGCTTACAACCTATACATTTCAGAAATTCCTTTCTCGAAATTAAAATAAGACACGGTTCTATGATTAATGAAGTTAGAAAAATTCAAGTCGTGATATCGTACCTTGACTTTTGATTATAAAAGAATAATACACGATTTAATAGATGACATGATATGGTCGATATGAATCAAGTTTGAAGATCATTCTTCGATTTCGAATAAATAGAAAATGATTGTGTATATATAGCTTTCACGGCCATAGGTGGTATGATGAACTAAGGGGGACATTATGTGTCTATCTTCCTTCAAATACGAGCATTTCTTTTTTCAAACTAAGTAAAGGCGAAAAACAGAAAAGAGTTCAAAGGAGAGGGGATCGAATGCGAATATGGGGTTCCAAAGGCGATTGAATAATTCAAAGAGAGTTGTCAAGGCAGTTACAGATGAGAGAAAGTATATTTGTCAACTATGTCTCAATCCATATGTAATATTCATATGAAGAGCGAACCGAGTGCACTAAGGTTGATCAGATTATAATACATTGATTCTAATTAGACAATATGTTAGTGGGCGTCCCCAATAAAGATATGTCCTGAACAAGCTCGATAAAAAATAAGCTTACAAAACTAGGCTATAATAGCAACATCAGTCAAGATAGGCCAAAAAAATATAAGTACACGAGATTTATGATTGAAAGAAAGCACAAGTAGTTCAGGTTCATCAGAATCTAAGATTCGTCCAGTGTTCGTGCCTCTTCAATTGTCCTCCTATCTTCTTGTTTAAGGTTTTGTTCGACCCAAAGGGTTAGGGTCCTCTAAACTCTATAGTCTAGGTAAGTATCTTCTTTAATGGGTCATGAGGACAAAAGGAATGTTAGGTCGGAAGGAATTCTATCCAACTTACAAGAGTTCAACTAGTAATGTGATTGAAAAATGGAACATATATACCTAGTACGAGTCATCTTCCTAACCTCTATCGCACGAGAAATAAAATTTACGGTAGAAAAGGAATCAAGCAAGATGAAAATCAAGGCAGTCAAACGAGAGCTCGAAATGGAATCAAGGAAGGAGATCAAGTATGCAGATGAGATCTTAGACTCTAATCCTATATGTAGGCTTGCTTGGTATAGTTATGTAACAAAACAATTTATTCGTTGACCTGCATGGGCCACCACAAAAATATGTAATACTCCAGTCCCAAAATACGTAGGACTAGAACATACATGCCAGCTGTATAATAAATATAAGTAAGCTGTAATTATGTAGTATATAAATAGCCATAATTTTAGTAAATCTCATCAACAAAAATATAAGCATAATGATATCATAAATCAACTACGAATTATCATTGTACAAGTTGTTAGGTGGAGACAGATCCACTACCAAGCATTTTAAATGAGAAGTAATATATAACAAATGAAAGAATTTGTCCACAAGTAGCAAATGTCGATCCAAGAGCAAGTCATCTGCGATAGCAAAGAGAAGATCACGGCCTTGGCTAGAACGCTTGCAAAAAGTCACTAAAATACACACCTGGAGAAATCACCAGGTCCTCAGAGCGACATAACAAGACACATATAAACATGACATATGAATTAAATATAAAATATGTCAAAAGTCATAATTAAAAGTAATGTGTTCCAACCATAACATAGCCCAGTGTCCTATCATTGAAAAATGGACCACCCCTACACCAAACAAGGACAAAGAGTGGTACATTATTCCGTGATATGATGCTGCCCCATGCCATGACTAGAATGGAGTGTGACAAGACATACTAAGGTCACATAACCATTCTACTGTGTTTATGTAGTTAAGAACAAACCCTTAACGCATGGGACCTCTGGTTTACAAAGGCATTCGTATAGCCCCTCATTGGGCACAGGGACCTCAAAGTATGTCATTCCTCGAACATCAGAGGACACAAGGATAAAAAAATAGGGGGTATCATGACTGTATCTCCAACGGAGCTTCCGGGACCAAAGGGAAGTGCATACTCGGCCCATACGCTAAGGAATTGTTCTCCCCACCATATGCACCTAACTAAGTTGTATCCATGACTATGTACCTCTACTAACTTCCAAGTCTCCTAATATGCCTCTATTAGCAGTTAGACCAAACGCATGCATACGGGTGATCAGCTAACACGCAAGTACCTTTATATGCTACTCATAGCTCACACAACTCTCGTAGTACAACTGTGTCAAAGTTTATGAAATGCTTATTGACAAATGGTAGTCCCTTAACTCTGGGTCCATATGCATAATTTAAAGACAAGAATGAAAATATGACTAGCTCAGGCATCATGTATAACCGGAAGCATAGTAAAGTAAATCATGAATAGTAAACAATAATGCAACAAAAGAAACTAGAAATAAATAAATAGTAAACATGCAATAACTAAACAGTAAGATGCAAATACTATAAGCAGTAAATATGGCAAGGTATATTGCCTGAGGTGGTGTACAAAAGGGCAGTATCCAGTAACTCGAACCGTCATATCAATGAAGCAAAGAAAGCCAACTTTCGCAAACGTCTTCAGATGCTGAAACAGACATCACCAACTTTTTTGTATAAAATAAATGTCTAAGATCATCTACCCATAAGTTCAATTTTGGACACAGGGGCAAAATCGTAATTTTGGGTCAAATTGGTGTCCGTCGATGGACCCTCTTTGTACCGGAAAGCATGCCAAACCTATGATCTCTAAAAGTCCTCAAGTTATATGTCTATAGGTCCAGTTTGACGATACGAACTCAATCGTATGTCCAAATTTGGAATCCGTTGAGCCGTACACAATTTTGCCTGTCGAATCGGGTCATGGAGACCGCGATACGGCGATCCGCTCAACTATATCAAAATAAAACCAAACTTGGCTCACAGGACCAGAAAAATGAAATGAGTCCAGTGGCATAATTTTCTTCTCGAGGTGATGATCGTGCACGAAGTTATGGGCTCATTTGCAAAGAGGGCGATACATGGTATCTCGATCGATACGCCTTGATTTCGTCATGCACACACAACGAAATCGAGTTTCGTCGAATCTGGCACGTCCGTGAAGTCTATATGCATCTTTCAATGCTTTCGGTTCACCACCACGTCGTCTGATTTGTCTGGACGCACGCCGTATCAAAAATTTTCTAAAAATTCTCACTATTTTAAAAACTATTTTTGTAAGTTTTGGAAAATAATTTTCTCGACACACAGTCGACGAAAATCAATTCTACAAAAAAGTATCGAAGCACTATAGGTTGTCTAAGTTTGTCTTTAATTGTTTTCAAAAACTATTACCAGATTGATCGGAAGTGATCTTCGAACAGGGGGTTTCGGGACTATTGGTACCCTATTTTCAAACAGGTTTTTATCGACCTTTGGGTCAATTTCACACCAGTTTTTAATAAGTTCTTCCTGAATCTAATTATTGGGATGTGAAGGCATATAGGTTGACTACATCTAAGAATCGATAGATCGAGATTTGATTGACCGAAGGAGAAGAAATTAATCTGCGAATATAGGTACCTGGTCGCTGGTTTCCTAGGAGTAACATGGTCCTCTCGGTCTAGGGATCGGCGGCGACCACTCCGACGAGGTCTTGGCGGCAATGAGTCTGAGAGAGGTGCCTAGGGTCGGAGGCGGCCGCAGTAGGTCTAGGTTAAGGGTTTGTCGAGAATTTCTTCTACTTTATTCAAGGAGATACAGAATATTCCTCTACTTTAAGAGAATGAATTCTCTGATGATGAGTTATCTGATGCTTTTAGTGATCCATTGGAAGAACACAAGAAAGTATTAGATAAGTATAAGTAGTTTCAGAAAGAGGTTAAGACTTATCAGCTTGAGAATGAAAGATTGTCCTCTATGTTTAATAAGATTAGAGACACTACCACTGCTAGTGACACAGATGAGCTATCCACGGTTAAGCTAAGTTTGCATGATGCTCAAGAATGCATTAATAAGATGACATAAGATCATGCAAAACTTAATGAAGCTTATGAAGCAAAGAAAAAGAAATATAGCATTGCTACACAAAGAATATACTCATTAACTGCTAAGTATAATAAGGCTTGCACAATCTCTAAAAAGTTGGAGATAAGATTGGTTAAACAAGTTGTTTAACCCAAGACACAGTCATACACAAAGCATGTGACACAACCCAAGATTCAAAAAGGATCTAGCACAGCTAAGGTTAAACATAACCCAAGACACAGTCATACACAAAGCATGTTCAATCACATAAGACATATCGTACCAAATCACGTTCTTATACTGCTGCACATTGCACTAATGTCTATGCTTCTTGTCATTATTGTGGTATGAAAGGACACATTTCTAGTCATTGTTAGACTAGGAAACTTGTTGATATGAATGTGTGCAAATGGGTTCCTAAGACTAACAAATGTGGATCCAAGTTTTGGATACCAAAGTCTTCACCTCTTGGTGCAAGTGAAGCTTCTTATATCAAGTAAAACCAAGGAGCGTGTTGATGATCGCAAAACTACAAAGGTCATCTTCCAAGCAATTACACCAACATAAGTGTCATCACTAGAACCACTTTGGTAACATGCTAAATATTTTTTCTTAAATGGTTTTATTTATATAATCTAGCATGTTCTTACTGATTTCTTGCTATTAGCTCTCATTGATATCTTTAGTTGTTTATTATTTAAATCAATATGAGATATAATCCAAGCATGACTAGTTGTTTAGCTTAAATGATTAGTTCACATTATATAGTCTATACTCATTTTCTATAAGTGTGACACATTTATCTATGTATGCTCTTTATTCTTAGTCTTTATCTATGAAACATGCATACCACTCTAGTCCATAGGAGCTAAAGTTTTTTTTTAGTTAATATGTTTTTGACTCTCCATCTTTAATATTTTTGAAATTGTTACTTCTTACCGATTTGTCTTTATTATGTCATATTTACTTTAATCGATATTTTGTGAATATGTATATTTAGCACAAGTCTCCTTTTACTTGAAAAGTATATACATATAATTTTATGTTAACCTTGTGCTTGCATAATATATTCACTATTGATTTCCATATTTTATTTTGATTAACTTCTTATAAATCAATTACATTTTTGCCTACTAAAGCATATTTATACATATTTTTGATCTTGTGATAATTTTTCAATGCTTATTAAGGATACATGAATCATTTATATATTGATCATGTACTTCTTATATTGATATATACTTTTGTATAAGTATCTTTATGGGGGCATATGAGTTCATCTCAAGTTTTATATTATTTTGAAAAGTATTTAATTATACTTGTTATCTTCAAACTTGTGCTAACCTCATACTTTAGCTATTGATTACTTTGAACAAATTTGTGTTCTTCTTCTTCCTTAAAGCCCCACTTAATAATATTTTTCGTGGCTTTTTGGTTGACATTTTGGATACGTTACTTTTATTTAATCTATAATATTTTAAGTACTTCATGTATGCCATTATATATATATATATATATATATATATATATATATATATATATATATATATATATATATATATATATATATTTTATATATATATATATATATATATATATATATATATATATATATATATATATATATATATATAGTCTCTAACTTTCGATATTTATTTGTTTTATATCTTTAAGTTGGGATTTTAGAAGAAATATTTATTAATGTCTAGCTCATGGTTATTTCTGAATGTTCTCTTAAGAAGCACAAGATCGTTTGCTTTATCTAGTTTTTAAAGTTTACCTCCTCTTTTAGTGTATACTTATATTTATTAATCAAATGTTGAAGATGGAAAATTTTATTTTATTTTTGGTGCTTTAAGGATAATTTTTTTTACATTGATAAGTGAGTATGAATTTCCTACTAAGTAGACTTTGATTTTGCCTTCCACTAAATTGATTTACTGAACTTCAAATTTTCGAGAAGATTACAGCTTGAGAAAATATATAGGAAGAAGAAGATTAAAGATTTATTGAATTTAATGTTTTGGACATATTGAATTTCTATTATGAGATATCGAATCAAATATATATATATACATTTTTGGAAATCAAAATTTTGTGAGATGAATTTTTAAGTATGCTTCAAAGAAATTTAAGTAATTTTTGGGATTAAATTTTAAGGATAGTTATCAAATAGAATCAAAAGAAAGGAAAATGGGTGTAAGGAATTTAAAATTTTATGGAATGTAAATTTTGAGGAGAAATAATAAATTAGGTGAAGAGTTGAGTACTGACAATCGTCCCCGTGTTGGACACACCCAACATGGTTCAGACCCTAACCGACGACGACCCAACACCCACGACAATCATCCCCATGTTGGACATACCCAGCATGGTTCAGACCCTAAACCTAACCCTAAGCCGACGACGACCCCTCAATAAATCAGTCATTTTTTAAAAACACGCACCACCACCAGCCTTGCCAAACCCACCACCCGATACCTCTGGCCACCTCGTCGGGGATCCGCACCACTGTGCCACCTCCCGACCATATACCAGGGAACCACAGCCACCACCGCCACCATCGGCAAAGCCCCAATGCCACCATGCCCCGTTGTCTTCACCCCCACGTCCCGTATACTCCGCCGGCACTGTACCCGTCCATCAACCACCATCACCCCTCCTCGTCGAAACCCGCTTCACCGCCGCCATATCCTCCAAAATTCGACCACCACCCACCGACGATGACACCCATCACCACCGCAACTATGACCATAGTTCCCATCACTATCATCACCCAAAATAAAAATAAAAATAATAACCCTCACCTTCGCCGCACCCTTGCTGCGCCGATGATCTGGACTGAGCGGCACCTCCTCCGCCTCCAATTTCGGCAAGATCTGGCTTACGTCGTGCCACCATGCAGCCGCCTCCTCCGACTAACCGCCACCGTGCGCAGCCCCAACCACTCCACGTCGCGTCTCACCACCAGCATCTCGTGCTGCCACTTTCGCCAACGTCCAGCTCCGCCTCAGCCTTGGTCACTGCCTTCGCGCACCACCGTGTCGCGGCCGAGCAACTCCGGTAAGCCACTCTCAAACCCATCCACCTATCTCTTCCGCTCCCGCTCCTCTTCTTCTCCCCCTCCGCATGTCCGACTCTCCCTCTCCCTCACTCTCTCTCGCCCTCGTCCTCTCTCTCACATCACACCCTCTCTCTCCTTTTCCTTGCCTTCTTCTTTTTCTTCTAATAAAACCCTTTTCTTTTCCCAATCTAGGTGTCTCTCTCTGCTCTATTTAGTAAGCCTACCTCCTTGCCTTCATTTTTAGTAAGAACAACTATTCTAAAAAAGTTCGTATTCTCTATTATTCATTTATTTATTTAATTTTTTAAATTGCTGCTTCATTACAGTGTAAGGATTGGCTAGTATTTTATTTATTAAGTGTAATATTATCATTATGACTATATATTAAAATTTCTATTGTTATTTTTTTTTATATATATAGTAAAAATCCCTAAAAGTATATTATAACCAAAATATAATATTGAGTTATTGTGCCTACATATAATTTCAAAAACTTTGGATTAGAATTTTGAAATGCATTATTATAATATTTCTAGCCATTTTAAAATACAGTTTTACCTAGAAATCATTTTCACAAACTTATGATATTTTAGTCTAAAAATGATTATGATATTTTCAAGTATTTATATAAAATATTTTTACTAAGTAAATTATAGTTTTTGACTTTAAAATGATTTTCACGTATAACTACTTATAAATATTTTGGGATAATAAAAATATAGTTTTCAAGGATTATAAATAGTTTTCCAAAATCGTATATATATTATTTATCCAATTTCATTCGATTATCCCCCTGTCCGTGACTTATCCCATTATTCTTATTACCTCGCCAATTTTCTACCTCCTTATAATGACCCTAACTAATTGGACTGTTCTGAACTCGATGGAATAGTCTATGCCATCATCGAAAACCATCTTGCATAGTTGTAACACCGAAGTCACATCCTGTGCCATCATGATCATAGCACTACACCAGGCGACACATTAGTTAGTGCATATTTACTACATGTTTATTTCCAATTCATCTAGTACATGTCTGTTACTGTTCATGATTTACTTTACCCTGCTTTCAGTTATACATGATGCCTGTGCTAGTCATATTTTTCATTCTTGTCTTTAAATTGCATATGGAAACCTAGAGTTAAGGGACTACCGTTTGTTAGTGTACTACCATAAACTTTGTCACGAATGTGCCATGAAATATGTGTGAGTTATGAGTAGCATATAGAGGTACTTGCGTGTTGGCTGCTCACCTGTGTGCATGTGTTCGGTCTAACTGCTAATAGAGGCATATTAGGAGACTTAGCAGTTAGTAGAGGTACATAGTTATGGATACGACTTAGATAGGTACATAGGGTCCTGCTTACCCTTTTATCCTTTTTCTGGTGGCCTCTGACATTCGTGGAATGTCTTGCTTGGAGGTCCCTGGTGCCCAATGAGGGGGCCATACAAATCCCACTGTAGCGAGAGTGCACATGCATTGAAGGTTTGTTCTTAACTGCATGAACACAGTAGAATGGTTAGGTAACCTTAGTTGATGTCATGTCACCCTTTGTTCCAACAGTGACATGAGGCAGTGTCACATCATGGATTAGTATTGTCCTTGTTTGGTTGTAGAGGTAGTCCATTGTTTCAATTATGGGATCGTTTGCCATGATAAATGTTGAACGAAACTTTTTGTATTCAAACGTATAAAAAGTACAAAAAAGACTCATAAATAGGAGGATTAAGTACAAAATTTTCTAGGAAAGTGTGACGGTGGAGATCGAGCATTGTAGCGGCTCCTTTACTCTATTGACGATCTGATAACGACTTGAACTTGCTCAGACTTTCTGAGGCTCGAGAGTGGTACTCGGGGTTGCTAATCAGGAAGATGTCAATCTTAATGATGACCAACTCCTTCTATTTATAGGTCAGCATATATACGATGTGCATAGGGTTTTTTCTGGGCGTGCAGGAGCGTTGCGCGTGAAGATATGAGTGAATTTGTTATAACCGCTCGGTGAGGGCTGCTGCTGAGCTGACACATGACGGATGCTGAGATTCTCTTCTATCAAGATCTCGGGTGGTTATCAACATAACCGAATAAATGACACATAGCGTGTGCTTATGGCTCGATAATATTGATCGAATGAAGTCGAATGGGTTTTGCTCCTATCCGTAGAGTCGGATTTTGTCCCTATCTTAGGGGCAGCGATTTAAACAAACCTATTGGATATTGCCCTTTTCAACAGAACCATACTCCACTCCTATCTTAGAAGCGACGATTTAAACAAACTGATCGGATATTGCTCCTATCAATAGAACCAAACTTCATTTTTATCTTACGAGCGGCGGTTTAATCAAACCAATTGGATCATGTCTGAAAAGATATAGATACCAGAGTAGCTATGTGGAAATGCCACCTCATAGAACTATGCGTCCATACAAGTTGTGGTTCTGGTAAGGTTTTAATATCATTGCACTTTTTGGGCGACGAGGAGACTGTGCCGAGGCAACGAAGTCACTGCATTTTAGGGCGACGAGTTGATTGTGTTGAGGCAACGAAGTTACTGCGCTTTAGGGCGATGAGAAGACTGTGCTGAGGCAACTACACTTTTGGGCGACGAGGAGACTGTGCTGAGGCAACGAAGTCACTGTGTTTTAGGGCGACGAAGAGACTGTGCTGAGGCAACAAAGTCACTGTGCTTTAGGGCGACGAGGAGACTGTGTTGAGGCAACGAAGTCACTGCACTTTTGTGCGACGAGGAGACTGTGTTGAGGCAAAGAAGTCACTATGCTTTAAGGCGACGAGGAGACTGTGCTAAGGCAACAAAGTCACTTTACTTTAGGACGACGAGGAGACTATGTTGAGGCAATGAAGTCACCGTGACTTAGGGCGACGAGTTGACTGTGCTGAGGCAACGAAGTCACTGTGCTTTAGGGTGACGAGGAGACTGTGTTGAAGCTACAAAGTATCAAATAAAGGAGCCGTTGAATGGGCTGCACTTCTGGATTAGATTTGAAGGAGCTGCGCTTCTGGGTTGAACCGAAGGGGTTGTGCTTCTAGGATGAACCGAAGGGGCTGCGCTTCTGGATTGAACCGAAGGGGGCTGTGCTTTTAGGATGAACCGAAGGGGCTGCACTTCTGGGTTGAACCGAAGGGGCTGTGCTTCTGGGTTGAACCGAAGGGGCCGCGCTTCTGGGTTGAACTGAAGGGGCGAGTTCTGTCGAAGTCATTTTCATAAGAACATTAAATGACCGCCCTTGAATGGCTGAATCAGCATTCTTTTTAATTACCGTTGTTTGGGGGCTCGAGAAGCGGTAACAAGGCTTAGTCAAAAGAATCTATTAAATAAGATTTATTGTGCTAAATCCTAGGTTCATCCTATTACTCCAGAGTCCTTTGACTAACCGCCACGTGGCCTGTGGGTTGGACCACACAGCCTATATATAAAGAGGTGCTTTCGGTTAATACTTTGCTCATAGTTTCTTGTCATTTCCCTGTCATAATCGACCTCGACATAGCTTTGGACGGCCATGAGCTTTGCATAAGTCGACTATTGGTTGTATATCTCTCCATTCAAAGAAGCTGTGACCTTGTAGAAGAACAACTACTGAGTTTCGAGATGCACTTGAGCGTTTGGCATAAGGAGTTAGAACGTGAACAACATCTTGGAGGTCTTTGAGGTCCAAGCTACCGGTTTTGGATTTATTGCCAACCCGAAGAGCCACAGGTTGTGCTCTGCCCTGCACAATAATGGCTTTATTAGACATATTGGAGTGGGGGGGCTGCACGTCCTGTTATGCTGGAAGAGCCGCATGTAGTGCTGTGACCTTCGCGCAGGAGCTGCGTTCTTGCTCGGGCCAATAGCTGCTTCATTAGCCATATTGGAGTTCCTCCATGTTTGACTATGAAGTGGCTCGCTCTGACGAGGAAATGATTCACGCTGATATTGCTGTGCTTTTGGCGACTACACGCTTCTAAAGATTGCACATTTGTAGATCCTAAGTGTTTAGTCTTTATATGTAATCATGAAGAATCTGTAATAGCTCTTTGTAGACATGATCTTTTATAGAGGACTTCTTCTTATGCACTGCTTCTCTTGTGATTCTGAGTGATGTGCGCAGCAACTTTGTTGCTTCCTGCGCTTCTGTGTAGTATGGATGTCTCATGCGCTTTCGTAGATATTGCACTTTTGTCATGCTTCTACAAGACCCCATTCAAAGTTTTCGAACTTGAACAAGTTCGAAACACTTTGAACAGAAGCATGAAATGACACGTGGCTTTGAAAAGTGCACAGTATGCTTGCTAACAGGCTGTCATCACCCGTAGCCTTCATTATTAAATGCCTTGAGCCATCGTTTCAGTTAAAGTTAATGATAACTCCTCGTTTTTAGGAAACAACCATCATGATCTCGATTTTAATTCCTACGACGTTCGAAGAGTCTCTTCGAATAGGAAGGGTTTTGTTTTTATCTGCTGACGTGGCATCATCCTACAATTAAGGGGTTGCTTAGAGAGAGAATATTTTCCTGCCTTCTGTCTTCTCTTCCAACCGAAGCTTTTGTCAGAGCTTTCTTCTTCCTCTCAAAACCCTAACTTTTCTGCCATGGCTCCTAAGAAATCGAGAGTTCCTAAAGCCCCCCCCGAGCGGCTGCGGTGAGCACAAAGAAGTCCAGAGGAGCCGTGATGAGCACAAGATAGGCCAGAGGGAAGCAGGCAGCTGCGGAGGCTGTCGGCGTCGACAATGCTCCGGTCGTTGGCGTTGAAGTGCACGAAGACATGCGGCCGCCTGTTGCAAGTAGGTGTCTGATTAATCATCGACACCCTGGTTTGCTGATGCACATGAGCGTTTACTCTTCGAAGTAGCATCTCGAAGATGTGCTAAGGCTCTTTCTGCTGATGCGCATGGGCGCCATTCCTCGGGTTGGTGTCCCGAAGTTGTGCTAAAGCTCTATCAACCAATGCGCATTGTCATTACTTTTATGAAGTAACGACTGTAAGATGAGCTGAGGTATCTGCTAATTTGCAGAGTCACTAGCAGTGTCTGTGCAGTACAATTTACGAATTGCCTGTACGGACGCTCGCTTGTTGATACATAGTATAATTTTTGTAGTGCCTGTACGGATGCTTGTGCAATGACTGCACGGAAGCTTTCTTACTGAGGCACGGTGGCTCTAAGCAGTGCCTGCGCATGTTTTTACAGAAAATACTTACGTTTTCCTGACACAATTTGTTCATGTGCAGTTTTTGTATCTACGTCTCTTTTTGGGGATATCCTTTTCAATTCAGCGGTCTGCGCATAAATGTCGATGAGACGCTCGTTAATCCTGCCAAGAAGTTGATCACTCAAGGTCAATCGAAAGAGCAACTAGCTATGATACTGGATCAACAGCCTGTATACTTCCGTCATATGACGGATCGAGGCAAGTTGTCTCTCCTTTCTGATGCCGTCGAGATGCTAAAACCTTGGTTCCTTTTTGGTGATTAGCTGATTGTGCAAGAGACCTATCTCTTGGAGATAAACGACAATTGGTACTTCGAAAATGACGGCCTCTCTTCGAAAACGACATTGGTAAGTGAGAGAGATATTCCATCTCATGAAGAGCAAATCCCATTTCTCCATGAGGAGTCATGAAAGTTCTAGTGCTTTCATTGTACCTCTCTACTAGAGCCAAGAACATATGAGCGTTCGGACGAATGCCATATACTGTAGTCCAGATGGCATTGTAGAGACCCAGATCGAGGAGCTTGTCCTTGAATTGATCCAAAATCCAAATAGACAAACTATTCCAGCGCTTCATCTCTGGGTTAACCAGACATGTCATACGCATAACGCGGTCTAGATATCTTCCTTCAACTTTTGCAAATGTATTTGCAAAAATGGGTATTCTGACCGGAAGGAGCAGGGAGGTATCCTCAGGAGGAATGCAGCTTGGCTTCAAACCTCTTAAATGTGTACTGTACTTTTCAGAAGTGCTGTAAAAGAGGTCCCTGTTCCTCGGACCCAATTTGTAACAGATTTTGCCGACTCTCGCTTGCTGAATGGGAGTCAGATCCCACGACATTCTTCTGGGATAGTTGGCAAAAGCATATTAGGATAATGCCATAGACCTTGATATTTCTGTGAGGTATATGACTTTATCCTCCTTTGTGAAAATTCTCTACTCTTTTCTTGTCTTGGGCTGGGAAGTCTTCTTGATGGCATCCCCGAATAAAAAGGCAGGTTTCTTGTGGACCACAGTATCCAGACTTTCAAGGGGTTCCCCGTTCATTAAGTTCAATAGGGTTTGGTTATCTTGATCTATGAGAAGGGTTCTTCGTGCTTCAGGACCGTCGTACTGAGGGAATGTGACATGAGACAAATTCTCCTTGTACTCCGGGACATTGAATGCTGAAACAAATCTTTCAACATTTGGGTCTTCCCTAAGATCAACTGCAAAGAGATACATGAATATTAGAAGCAACAAGAGTGTACAACTTTATAAAAAGCAAAAAAAACAATTAAGTTGCACAAACATCCTAGGTTGCGCCAACAATTAAGTTGCGCAACATCCTGAGTTGCGCGATATTCTGAGTTGCACAACATCTTAGATTACGCAACAATTAAGTTGCGCAACATTCTGACTTGTGCGACAATCTATGTTGCGCAACATACTGTGTTGCGCGAAAACTTAAGTTGCGCCACATCTCAGGTTGCGCCACATACTGGATTGCGCCACAACTTAGTTACGAAATATTCTTGATTGCATATAACTGAGTTGCGCAGCAGCTTGCGCAACATCGTTCGTTAAAATGAACAGTGCTCAAATAAAGCAACCATACCCTAAGAAGGGGTGGCACAAAGTTTGTAATGCGCCACACTCTAAGAAGAGGGGCGCAAGTCAATTTTATCCTTCGTAAAGTTTAACTTGTTCATCTTCGATCACCTTCCAGAGTTGGGTTTGCAGTCTCTCGTCGAGAAGAGGGTGGCGCGTACTGTGGTGCACGAGTCGACGGAGCGCGAGTTGATGGGGTGGCGACGCCCTTCCCTTTGTCGGCGGTGGTCTTCTTGGGGGCCATGACGTTGAGAGAGTAGTCGGAGAAGAAAATCGCAAGGATTCAAAGAAGATTAGAAGTAAATGTAAAGAATTTCAATCGGTTAATTAAGGGTGGTCTTCCCTTTGTCAGCACATCTACAGACACTCCTCCGAAGAGCCAATGTCCATGCGCATCGGCAAGAAATACTTCAGCACATCTACGAGACGACACTCCGAGGATAGACGCTCATGTGCATCAGCAAAACGAAGGATCAAAGTTTATTACTTGCGATAGGTGGCCGCACGTCGCTGTGAACTACGATGCCGATGGCCGGGGAGTCATCAATATTAATGGCCTCTGAAGCTGGCCGCTTTTCTCTAGCCTTCTTCGTGCTCGCCGCAGTCGTCGCAGGAGCTTTTGTGGTTCTTGATTTCTTGGGAGCCATGGCAGGAAAGCTAGGGTTCGAAGGAAGAAGAAAGCTCTGACAAAAAGCTTCTGTTGGAAAGAAAAAGAAAGAAAGCTTTTCTCTCTCCAAACAGCCCCTACTTATAGGGTGTGTCCATGTAAGCAAAAGAAGGCAAAACCCTTCGTGCTCGAAGAGACTCTTCGGACGACATAGGAATTAAGAGTTAAGATCATGATGACCGTTCCCTCGAAACGATGAGTTATGATCAACTTTTAATGAAACGACGGCTCAAGGCATTTAATGCGGAAGGCTAAGCGTGACGACAGCCTGTCAGCAAGCGTGCTGGGCATTCGTTTGCAAAGGACACGTGTCATGTTGTTCAAAGTAGTAGGTGATAAGAAGTCGCTGCATACAAACTTCACAAAAGCACATGTATCCAAAAAGCGCAGACAATAATAAGAAGTAACAACATAAAAAGATGGTGCATAAAAAGTTCTTTATTAAAATCATGTCTACAAAGATCTATTACAGATTTTTCATGATTACATATAAAGACTAAAACACCTAAAGTCTTCAAGTGGGCAATCTACAGAAAGTGCGCAGCCCCTCAGACGTGCAGCTCGTCAGAGCGAATCACTTCCTCGTCAGAGCAAACCACTTCCTAGCCAGATGCAGATGAACTACAATATGGCTAATGAAGCAGTTATAGGCCCGAGCAAGAACGCAGCTCCTGCTCGCACCACTGCCGTCACTATTGAGCAGGGCAGAGCATAACATGTGGTGCTTCGGGTTGGCAATAAATCCAAACCAGATAGCTTGGACCTGGAAGATGTCCAAGATGTTGTTCAGGTACAAACTCTCCATGCGAAACACTCAAGTGCATCTCAAAATCCAGTAGCAGTTCTTCTATAAGGACAGCTTCTTTGAACGAAGAGATCCACAACCAACGGTCGACTTATGCAAGGCCAACGACCGTTCGAAGCTAAGTCGGGATCGAGCATGACGGTAGGAATGCTAAAGGACAGTGGATGTAACGCTTCAGAAAAGCTCCCCATTATATAGGCTGAGTGTGGTCCAATCCCAAATGCCACATGTCAACTGGTCAAAGTCCTCCAAATTAATGGGATGAACCTAGGACTCAGCACAATGAATCTCATTTAATAGGTTCATTTGACTAAATCCTAGGCCGCAAACTTCTTGGATTCCCTAAATGACGGCGGAAATTAAAGAAGAGGATGACTGACTCATCCGTTAAAAGAGCAGTCATTAAATTGCTCTTATGACTTCGACAAAAACTAGCTCCTTCGACTCAGAAGCGCATCCACTTCTGTTTGACTCAGAAGCGCAGCCACTTCAGCTCAACTCAGAAGCGTAGTCACTTCGGTTCAACTCAGAAGTGCAGCTCCCTTGCTTTAACCCAGAAGCGCAGCTCCTTCCATCCCATCCAAAAGCGCAGCCCATTCAATGGCTCCTTCAACTGACACTTTGTTGCCTCAAGTACAAGTCTCCTTGTCGCCCAAAAGCACCGTGACTCTGTCGTCTACAATACACAGTCTACTCGTCGCTCCAAAGCACAGTGACTCTGTTATCTTCGAAACACAGTCGTTTCGTCGCCTAAAAGCGCAGTGACTCCGTCATCTTCGAAATACAGTCTACTCGTTACTGCAAAGCACAGTGACCCCATCGCCTGAAGCATAGTTTCCTCGTCACCCAGAAGCGCAGTGACCCCATCATCTTCAAAAACACAGTCGACTTATCACCCAAAAGCACAGTGACATTGAAGCCTCACTAGAAGCGCAGCACGCATAGATGCACGGTATCGTGAGGTAACATTGTCCTACGTGGCCACAAATGGGTATTTATATCTTGTCAGATATCACCCAATCGGTTTGCTTAAATCACCGCACTTAAGATAGAACAGAGTTTGATTCTGTTGATAAGAGCAATATCCTATCGGTTTATTTAAGCCTCGGATAAGGACGAAGTTTGTTCCTATGGACGTGGGCCCTATCTAGTCGGTTTGTTTAAACCAATGGCCCCCCTAAGATAAGGACAAAATCCAACTTCGGGGATATGAACATAATCTACTCAGGTTCATCCAATCAACACTAAACGCACACCATGTGTCATTTATTCAATCATGTTGATAACTTCCCAAGATCTTGATAAAATAGAATCTTAGCATCTGCCACATGTCAGCTCCATAGTAGCCCTCACCGTGCAGCCTCAAGATTCTCTCATATCTCCACATGCAGCATTCCTGCACTATCCTTATGCACATCATATAAGTGCTCACCTATAAATAGAAGGAGTTTTCCTTCGATAAAGAGGCTTCAAAATTTTTATAACTTCGACGTCCTCTCGATTGGCAACCCAGAGTTCCAGTCACAAGCACCAGAAAGCCAGATCAAGTTCAACTCGTCGTCAGATCGTCAACGGAGTAAAGGAGCCGCTGTAGTGCTCTATTTCCATCGTCACACTTCCCTAGAAATTTTGTACTTAGGTCTCCTGTTTAGGAATCGATTGTACTCTTTACACATTTAATATACAAAAAGTTCATATAAACTTTTGTCATGGCAAACACCTGTCCGGAGGCTCGCTTGCTGATATGCAGTGTAATTTTTGTAGTGCCTGCGCGGATGCTTGTGCAGTGACTGTGTGAATGCTTTCTTACTGAGGTGTAGTACCGCGAGGCAGTGCCAGTGTATTTTTTACAGAAAATACTTGCGTTGTCCTGACACATTTTGTTCATGTGCAGTATCCGTGTCAACACCTCTTTTTAGGGATATCCTTTTTGATTCAGCGGTCTGCGCCCTAGGCATAAATGTCGATGAGGCGCTCGTTAATCCTGCTAAGAAGTTGATCGCCCAAGGTCAATCGAAAGAGCGACTGGCTATGATACGGGATCAACAGCCTATATACTTTCGTCGTATGATGGATCGAGGCAAGTTGTCTCTCCCTTTCGATGCCGTGGAGATGCTAAAACCTCGGTTCCTTTTTGGTGATCAGCTGATTGTGCAAGAGACCAATCTCTTGGAGATAAATGAGGATTGGTGCTTTGAGAATGACGGTCTCTCTTAGTATGTTCCGTCAATCAACCGGCACCTTCCGCTCTCGGTTTTCTTCTACTTTGCCAAGAAATGTCACATGAAATGGGAACTGACTCCGGACCAAGGGGGTTTAATGATAGGCCATTTTCAGGTGGATAGGCATTCTAGGAGAAGGAACACTTTTAATAGTGCACGTGATGGTCCGTCATACACTTTGCACGTGTTGCTTCCTGGTCGTCTACTCGGTGATTTTACCATGGTTGTTCATCTGTTCCGAGCTGCTCTTTTTGCCAATCGGCTTCTGGCGACGGGATGCACGTATCCGAAAAGAGCCTTCCGGGTTGAAGGTTGGATCCATCCTAGGACTGAATGGCGTGAACTAACGCAGTGGTTATTGGGTAGGTTCATGGAAGATCTTCAAGGTACGGGTTTGCGCCTTGCCATCAGGGCTACTGAACATGGTATAGACATCAATCAGCCCCTGTTCGCGGCTTTGTTGGAGATATATAATCATCAAACCTGGACTTTCTATATTCCGTACAGAGAGATGGGGCTGGCCCCTCATGAGATGCACGCCATCTCGAAGCTGCCCTGTGGTGAAGAACCGTATGAGGAATATCCTCATAGCAAAGAGGAGTTTTTAGTGCTAGAGAACAAATATCCTGAAATGATGGCAGCGTACAAAGAACTATTTTGCCATCATCAAGTGTTTGTACGCTAGGACTCAGCGAAGACTCATCCCCACATTAAAGCTTGGCAGACTATATCTTCGAAAAACACCCATCGGAGCCGGGGACGGTCCACTTTATAATGCGCAGGGAATATACCACCGACGAAGTAGAAGCTATGATGGAAAAAGAGCGGGTATCCGCTCCTTCAGTAGATGCCGAGGGAAATCTCACTTCTACCATTCATAACTAGTTTTATCAGAACCTGACTGCCCTGAGCCCGAAAGCGACGTTGGCTGCTTTTCTGATGATATGGCTGCGAAAAGCCGTAGTTCCTAGAGGCTCTGGATCCGTGGGGCGGATCAATCGGGAACTCATTCTGCCAGCTATGAAACTGGCCTTTAAATATTCGCTCGCTTTGTTCCCTGCTATCGTATGTAATACCCTGTGAGGCCTGCGAAAACTCTCGAGGAAGATAATAGAGTATCGTGGAGGAGACAATGAATTCTCTTGGGTTGAGCTTCCTTATCATTATTTGATGGCCTGGTTGGCATTACACTGCCCTAGTTTGATAGTCCCCAACTCTATTGATGCTTATGAGGAAGGGGATACGACGCTGCGTAACTATCACCGGACAAAATGGCTCCACCAAGGCTTTCCCATATGTAGGTGGATGTTAGGCCGCTTGGACAGCTATAATTTCAACAGGGTTTTGCCCTCTTACAAGGGTTACCTTGCAGACGACGTGTTAATAAACCAAGGCAAAGTGGATAGTGATCTGACTCTCGGTGCCTTCCATTGGCTGTAGTCCATCCGTCCTTCACACTTAGTGTACTGGAATCAGAATCGGCTGTATCTGGAACCCTATTTGTCGAGTCGGTTTGTACGACAATTCAGATAGCCAGATGATGATGGACAACACAAGCTCTTGCCTTGCTTACGAGGGAAGTGTAGGATCGATGTCACCTTTAGAGGCGGGTGAATACAGTGCAGCGAAAAAGTAATTGACACTTAAAAAATTCTAAGCTGGTGAAGCAAATAATCAATCAAATTTAAATACGAGTAAAGCAGTAAATAGTTAAGGCAAAAAAACATTACGCGGACACAGCAGGTTTATACTGGTTTCTCTCTGAGGGGACTAGTCCAGTTCACGAGAACTCTTGTTCGCTATAATCCACTATTTTGAATAGAGATTACACCGCGTGCTTTACTCCGAAGAACACGCCAACTTCAACACCATCGTGTTTTTATCCGAAGCCCACGATCAAACTTCAACAACACCTTTCTGAGAAAAGCTTTTATACGCCAAGCTTTGTACAACTCGAACACTCCTAATCGGAAACAACCAGCACTAGAAGGATCGGGTTGACTTGGAAAATTGAAATTAAAGCTTTGAAACTTGAATAGAAATTTAGGAATAGATAGAGAAGATAAAGAATGAATGAGAAAATAAAAATGGGATTTTCTTCTCTTTTTATAGGAATTTTTGAGACAAAGTTCGGGCAGAAGTCGGTAGTCTAACGTTCATAAAGTTGAACGTTGGTGATCCAAAATAATAGGTAAAGCTGCTGACCAGGAGTGATCTCTGGTGACCGAGTTCGATCCGAGTTCGGTTACCAGGGATCCTGGTCAACCTGATTGGGGTTAAGCTTTTGGATGTGGGTTTAGTTTGGGTCAGGAAAGAATTTTGGTTTGGGTCTGGATCAAAGATAGGTTTTAGAATTAAAATTTTAAAATGCCAGTGATCCCGACTCACAATATAATCTAGACTCAATAAAAGAAAAATATAGAATAAATGTGAAAAACTCAGTGGAGATGAGAACTGCAATCTTCGGTTACTTTTCATATCAAGTTCGGAGTTTAGGACAATTATCGAAATCTGTTTGACTATGGCTTAATGGGCCAACAATCTCCCCCATTTTGATAATTTGACAAAACTACGATTGATAATTTAAAATAAGTTCAGCTCGGTACGGTAGTAGTTTTGGCCGTCAATATTGGTACAATATAGTTACTCCCCCGTAATGTGCAGTCAAGTCTTTGTTACTCTTTGTTACTTCCCTGTAATCAAAATATATCGCTGAACCTGTAAAGTCTAGAAAAAAATCTTCAAGCTAAATTGTTAGTCATGATAAATTAGTAATCATATGTAATCAACATGCAGCATTTTCAATATTTAAGTATCTATCTACTCCCCCGTTTTGTCACATAAGAAAAATGATGTGATTAAACCAGTAATACTAGTGCTGAAAATAGGAAATACTAGCATGGAATGAAATAAAGTTCATACGTCACTGATAATATACTAAAACTGATAATGCTTGAAAGAAGCATTTATCACTAATACAAAGTCTCACAAAGAAAATGAAAAAAACATAACTAGTGGTGAACTATCACAAGGAAAACAGATCCTCAATCGTCATCCTCATCATCATCATCAGCAGCTCTGGAAGGACCGGTCTTAGCAAAATGGTTGGGATCAAATCGGGCAGCAGCAGGGTCAAAGTAAAGCTGAGCCTCTGGATCATCAATCCGATAGCCATGTCTGGTAGGATCACGAACCATAGGGATGGGTCCACTAGGGTTGTGAGCAAGACTATATGACATATTCCATATAGAGTTGTATATGGCTTGGAGCTGGAGGCTAGTACGAAAATCCATGGAGCAAAACTGATCCATCATGAGATTCTCAAGTGACTCAAGGGTATAAAGCCACCAAGAGGATGAGTAGGATGGGAGTCAGAAGCTAATAGGTCAACTGGAGAAGGTGGTGCCTGAACAGTAGGAGCAGGAGCAGAACGACGATGCTCATGAAGATAGGCAGGAGCAGCATCCTATCCATAATCCTCAAGTCCAACCACAAAGTACTGAAATATGGACGGGAGATACATCGCATACAAAAGACGTCACAACTTCTTGCGACACCGAAAATGATTGTAGAGCCTAAAAAATCAAGTTGTGCCATGTTTTTAATACTCAGCAATCAAGTTGGCGTCCCATAAATCAAGTTGCGCCACTGTTTTGAAGCTTAAAGGATCAAACTGCGCTACTGATTAGGTTGCGCCACTTTCGGTTACGCCAACCTTATGTTGCGCCAACTTCCATTCAGTTACACAATCATGTACTAACTGTATTTAGACGCGTGGCAACATGTGATTGAGATGCGCATGGTCGTGCACAGAGTAGTAGACACGTTTTGAGAGATTAGTGGCATGTGCGCCACGTCATCCTGCTTTAGAATGAAAGTTGTCTCAACTTTATTAGGTTGCGCGAGCTTCAGTCAACAAGTCAAACTGCGCCTGATTGGGTTGCGCCTAGACACAACTCAGTGCATAGGCACGTGGCATCTTTTTTGAATATACGAGAATAATTTATCCAGATTCCGCCTAGGCGCAAATAAGGAATTTATTCAGATTGCGCCTAGGCACAACTTGCGGGATTTATTCAGATTGCGCCTAGGCGCAACTTGCGGGATGTGCAGGACAGCTGTCAATCAAATCTTCTCGAGCGACACGCTTTGAGGGATTCGAAGAGATTTTCTTCGTTTATTGTGCTGTCAGCTGTCAGTGCTGTCAGGCAATGATGGCAATTAATGTCAGACGCAACGTAGGCTTGGGCGCAATGTGATTTGGGCGCAGTCTGTTGTCAGGTGCAACCTAATCAGTGGCGCAGTTTGATCCTTTAAGCTTCAAAACAGTATCACAACTTGATTTCTGGGACGCAACTTGATTGCTGAGTATAAAAAACATGGCGCAACTTGATTCTTTAGGCTCTACAAGACCCCCTTCAAAGTTTTCGAATTTTGAAATTTTACAAAACTTCAAAATATTTTGAATCATAGCAATGACCGAGTCATGTTGCGCCTATCTCGCACAATATGTTGCAAACCGTTACAATTTTCTATGCGCAACTTAAGGCGACTGTTAGGATTCTATCTTTTTTAGCCATCGTTTCAAAAAAAGACCACCGCTTATAGTCGTTACCTCGTAAAAGTAATGACTATGCGCATCGGTTGAAAGAGCTTTAGCACATCTTAGGGACACCACTCCGAGGAACGACGGCCATGCGCATCAGTGAAAAAAGCTTTAGCACATCTTCGGGACACCACTCTGAGGAATGGCGCCCATGCGCATCAGCAAAAAAGAGCTTTAGCACATCGGCTCCCAAGGCCGGAGCGTTATCCGAGGAGTGAACGCTCATGTGCATCAGCAAACTAGGGTGTCGATGTTAATTAGACACCTACTTGCAACATGCGGCCACACGTCTCCGTGCACTTCGGCTCCCAAGGCCGGAGCGTTGTTGACGCCGACAACTTCCGAGGCTGGCTGCTTCCCTCTCGCCTGTCTCATGCTCGCCGTAGCCCTACTAGTCTTTCTAGTGGTCATCGTAGCCCCTCTGGGAGCTTTCGGGGCTCTCGATCTCTTGGGAGCCATGGCGGGAAGATTAGGATTTTAGGAGGTAGAAAAAGACTCTGGAAAGAAAAACTTCTTCGAAAAGATAACACAGATGGCAGAAAGGTTCTCTCTCTCCGAGCAAAACTCTATTTATAGAGCAAAACCACGTCAGCAAATGAAGACAAAAACTCTTCGTATTCGAAGAAACTCTTCAAACGTCGTGGAAGATCATGATGGCTTTTAAGTCCTAAAAACGAGGAGTTGTCATTACTTTTTTTGAAACAACGGCTAAAAAGTATTTAATTCTGACAGCTAAGTATGACGCCAGCCTGTCGACGACCCGCTATACATTTTCGATGACACGTGTCATTTCATGCTTCTGTTCAAAGTGTTCCAAACTTCTTCAAGTTCAAAAACTTTGAAGGGGGTCTTGTAAAAGCATAAAAATAGTACAGCAGTGACAGAAGCGCAAAAGACGTCAGACGTGCAGGAGATATAAAAAGACAGTGCATAAAGGAAAGTTCTTTATTAAAATCATGTTTACAAAAGATCTATTACAAACTCTTCATGGTTACATATAAAGACTAAAGACTAAAGCACAGATTACAAAATACACGATCTTCAAAAATGCACAGTCTTTAGCAATGCGCAGACCCTAAAAGTGCAGCAATGTCAGAGCGAATCACTTCCTCGTCAGAGCGAGCCACTTCCTAGTCAAATGTGGAGGAACCCCAATATGGCTAATGAAGCAGCTATTGGCCCAAGCAAGAACGCAGCTCCTGCACGAAGCTCACAGCACTACCTGCGCAATAACTTCGTCGCCTCCATAACAGCTTTCTCGCCGCCCAAAAGTGTAGTGGCTCAAACACTCCCAAAAGCACAGCTCGTATAGTGCGCAGTTCCCCTACAATGTGGCATCATGCCACGTGGACAATATGGCAGCTGTATCTTTTTAGATACAATTGGGTTCAGTTTGGTATATTTTTCAGATACAATCAAATCCGGTTTGTTTAAGCTACTGCCCCTGAGATAGAATCGAATTTAGTTTAAACATTAGTATCTTTTTTGATATAATCAAATCCGGTTTTGTTTAATCCCATCGCTCCTAAGATGTGATAGGATTTCAGTTTGTTTAAATAGCGTTCTCTCAATAAAGGCAAAACCAATTCGGTTTCATCCGTATCCGATAGTCAAACAATGAGCACATGTCACGCGTCAATTGCTCGGCCATGCTAATAAAGGATGATAACTGTCCAAGATCCCGATCATGGAGAATCCCCAACAACCGCCATGTGTCAGCTCAGCTGCAGTCTTCATAAAGCAGTTACAACAGATCCTCCTGAAGTCTCGCGCCTGCAGCGCTCCTGTGTGCCAAAACCCTTATGCACATCGTATATGTGCTTGCCTATAAATAGAAGGATTTTCCCTTCGTTCAAGAGATCCTCGACGTCTTCTTGATTGGCAACCCCGAGTTCCACTCACAAGCATCAGAAAGTCAGAGCAAGTTCTGTTCGTCGTCAGACCGTCAATGGAGTAAAGGAGCCGCTGCAGTGCTCGATCTCCACCGTCACACTTTCCCAGAAGTTCTTGTACCTAGATCTCCTGTTTAGAAATCTCTTATACTCTTTTACACGTTTGAAATACAAAAAGTTGTGTAACTTTTGTTCATGGCAAACAATTGTACCCTATGAAGCCATCCATGAACGACATCCTCTCAAAGTCGTAGGTGTCATCGATCATTACATCGATAATAGGGAGCGGGAATTCGTTCTTGTGGCAGGCGTTGTTGAGGTCCTGATAGTCAATACAGATTTTAATCTTGTCATTTTTCTTCGTGACAGGCACGATATTTTCTACCCAATCCAGATGTTGCTTCTCGTGAATGAAGTCGCTGGTGATCAGCTTGTTAAACTCGGTCTGGATCATATCCATCATATTTGGACGGAACCGATGCTGCTGCTATTGTATTGGCTTGGCGTCAGGCATGATGTTCAGCTTATGGAGCGCTACCTGAGGATCCAATCCTTGCATGTCTTTATAACTCCAAACAAAGACATCGTTGTAGTCTTTCACCAATTGGATGAGTGATTCACGATCATCTCCCGTTAGGCACTTACTGATGAAGATGGGCTTGGGAACTGTCTCATCGCCCAGGTTGATCTGTACCACCTCTTCTTCTGTGGGAGGGTTCTTCTGCTTGAAGCGTTGCTCCCATAGTGACTCGAGCCGCTAATCCCATGATTCATTTTCGACGGTGTTGAGACGCTGCTCGTCATCTTCGCTTCGTTTGATTGATACCACGTTGGCAGAAAGTATGTTATACTTCTGTCACGCTAGTATTAGAGTCTTTACTAGCTGATTCTGACGAGCGGAGCGGGCTTCGGGTTCGTCTCTCGGGTTCTCGAGGATCTCTTCCAGAGATAGCCTAATCCACAGTGGATGTGATGGTAGTAATCTTCTGGTTTCCCTTTCGAAGATTTTAGATAGATTGGTAGGTGCCGACCTCTTCCATAGTTTAGGCCCATGTCGCTATCCAATGCGTAGCCCATCTTTCTGTATGATATTCTTTGCTTGGAACGTATAGCGATGTAGCTGCGTCCTTCTGCTATCGGCCTTCTGAGACATCATATTAGAAGGCAATGGCTATCACTGTTATCTATAAGGACATCTCAAGGTAGTGCCTGCCAACAAGGGTGAACCATCTATTTAGCTGGCTTCGCCGAAAACAGGGGAGTGAACAGTGAACAAAGACGAAAATACAGGCCAACAATGCTAGACGAGAAAAAGTAGAGAAAAGACATATACTCTCTTTGTATCCACCCTTGACGATGCTTTTCTTGTTGGATCTTCGGCGTTTCATCATAGCCATCTCCTTTGATCTTGTCGACGATAGGCTTGGATCTCATCCTGACGACGTCTGACGTTGCTTGGTCATTGGGAACTGCGTAGCTGTAATGCCCAGTCCCAAAAATGTAGGACTATAACATACATGCTAGTCGTATAATAAATATACGTAAGCTGTAATTTTGTAGTATATAAATAGCCATGATTTCACTAAATCTCACCCCATGAAAATAAAAGAATAATGATATCATAAATCAACTATGAATTATCATTATACAAGTTGTTGGGTGGAGACAGATCCACTACCAAGCATTTTAAATGAGAAGTAATACATAACAAATGAAAGAATTTGTCCAAAAGTAGCAAAGGTCGATCCAAGAGCAAGTCATCCTCGATAGCAAAGAGAAGATCACGGCCTTGGCTAGAACACCTGCAAAAAGTCACTAAAACACACACCTGGAGAAATCACCAGGTCCTTAGAGGGACGTAACAAGATACATATAAATATGTCACATGTACAGAATATAAAATATGTCACAAGTCATAATAAAAGTAAAGTGTTCCAACCATAACATGGCCCAGTATCCCATCATTGAAACAATGGACCACCCCTACACCAAACAAGGACAAGGAGTGGTACACTATTCCATGATATGATGCTGCCACATGCCATGACTAGAACGGAGTGTGACAAGACATACTAAGGTCACCTAACATTCTACTGTGTTCATACAGTAAAGAACAAACCTTCAACACATGGGCACTCTGGCTACAGTAGGATTGTTATGGCCCTCGTTGGGCACCGGAGACCTCAAAGCATGACATTATTCGAACATTAGAGGACAGCAGGATCAGAAAATAGAGGGTATCAAGACCGTATCTCCAGCGGAGCTTCCGGGATAAAAGGGAAGTGCATACTCGGTCCATAGCTAAGGAACTTTTCTCCCCACCCTATTACCTAACTAAGTCGTATCCATGACTATGTACCTCTACAACTGCCAAGTCTCCTAACATGTCTCTATTGGCACTTAGACCTAACACATGTACACGGGTGATCAGCCAATACGCAAGTACCTCTATATGCTACTCGTAGCTCACACCACTCTCGTGGTACAACTATGTCAATGTTTATGAAAAGCTTACTAACAAACGGTAGTCCCTTAACTCTAGGTCTATATGCATAATTTAAAGACAAGAATGAAAATATGACTAGCTCAAGCATCATTTATAACTAGAAGCATAGTAAAGTAAATCATGAACAGTAAACAGTGATGCAACTAAAGAGACTTGAAATAAATAAACAGTAAATATGTAGTAACTAACAAGTAAGATGCAAATAATATAAACAATAAAATATGGCAAGGTTTCTTGCGTGAGGTGGCGTGCAAAAGGACAGTATCTAGTAGCTCGAACCGTCATATCAATGAAGCAAAGAAATCCAACTTCCGCAAAAGTTTTCGGATGCTGAAACAGACATCACCAACATTTTGCTATAAAAGAAATGTCTTAGATTGCCTACCCATAAGTCCAATTTTGGACACAGGGGCAAAATCATAATTTTGGGTCAAATTGGTGTCCGTTGTTTGACCCTCTTTGTACTGAAAAAGCGTGTCAAACCTACAGTCTCTAAAAGTCCTCAAGTTATATGTCTATGGGTCCGATTTGACGATACGAACTCAACCGTATGTTCAAATTTGGAATCCTATGAGCCGTGCACAATTTTGCCCGTCGAATCGGATCGTGGGGCCCGTGATACAGTGATCTGGTCAACTTTGGGAAACAATTTTCTCGACGCACAGTCGACGAAAATCAATTCTACAAAAAATGGTTTGAAGCCCTATAGTTGTCTAAGTCTGTCTTTAATTTGTTTTTCAAAAATTAGTATACCAGATTGATCGAAATTGATCACCGAACAGGGGGTTTCGGGACTGTTGGAGCCCTATTTTCAAACAAGTTTTTGTCGATCTTTGGGTCGATTTCACACCAGTTTTTAATAAGTTCTTCCTGAATCTAATTACTGGAATGTGAAGGCATATAGGTTGACTACATCTAGGAATCGATAGATCGAGATTCGATTGATCGAAGCAGAAGAAATTGATCTGTGAATATAGGTTCCTGGTCGTTCGGTTTCCTAGGAGTAACAAGGTGCTCTCGGTCTAGGGATCGACGGCAGCTGCTCTGGCGAGGTCTTGGTGGCACAGTTGGTCGAAGAGAGGCGCCTGGGGTCGGGGGCGACAGTAGTAGGTCGAGGTCTAGTAGAGATTTTCTTTTCCCTTTTTTTTTCTATTTAGATTTTTTTGGGGATATATATATATATATATATATATATATATATATATATATATATATATATATATATATATATATATATATATATATGCGCAGCTGCTTCTTAGAGTTTTTTCCCTTTATATATACATTTTCTTCCTTTATATATACATATATATGTATATACACACAAATAAATCTATAAAATCCTAAAATTTCAAAAATATTTTCTAAAAACTTTTTAATAAATAATCTGTACAAATATACCTACTAGCTACTTAGAATGTAGCAGTTACCTGCTACTACTAATATTAGCAAAAAAATTATGAATTAAATACAAGGCATTTTAATAATAAATAAAATACTATAAAACTAAAATAATAATTCCTTAAAATTTTCCAAAAATAAAAATGTTATTCTAATATTTAGTACATAATCTTGTACAATTTTATCTACGTATACATATATTATATCATTTATCTTGCTACCAAAAATTTAAAAATTTAGAAGTCCAATAAATAAAAAATACTGTAAATTATATTAAGTAAAATTAATTAAAAAATTCTATAATTTTGGGAATTTACATCCTAACCAACTTATCAAAATTTTGTCCTCGAAATTAAAATGAAATCAATATCCAAGAACGACGAGATTAAATACAAAGGGAGGGCAGGTACGCCAAATCGTAACTTAGTTTCCGAAACGATGGAGGAGATAGTCATAAATGAAATCTAATTTGACACCATATTCTTCAAGATAGGACATTCTTAGTTCAAGATTCTACCCAACTTATAAGAATTGGGTTAGCCGTGAAAATCGTCGTTACAGGACTCCTGGAAGGGTCAAATTCTAAGGAGTGATATGAGAATATTAGGCACTTCTAACAGCAGTCATGGATCCTAAAGGGAGCCTCAATATTGCTATGGCGTTCTTGGTCAATAACGTATATAAGAGAATCATTACCATTTCTAATCGTTCCTATAGAGGTCATGCTTTCAACAAGATGGTCGTAATCTCTTATTCGAATATAACTAGAATGTGTCGGTTCAAAGGAATTTTCGTCTTCGCCTAACATGGGTAACTAAGAAATGAGAGTCCATAATAGTGCAGAACCTTCCTATAGATTTTGATTAGGTAAGGATTTAAAATCTTTAAGTCCTAATGACTAGTGTGTGCGGGATCGATGTTTGGTGTTAGGTATGAGGTATGTGCTTGCTTGGGTGGAATGCATACGTCATAGGTGTGATGCGTCTTGCATGGATCCTGGGTATTCAGTTTAGTTAGAGGAATGGGTCGATATTTGAATGGTTAAAATCAAATGGAACAAAAAATAAGCATCTATGGTTTGTTCTAAGGGAAAATATGCCAAACTTGTGGTGTAATTGAAATGGAGCACATGAAGGTGTGTTTGTGTGGGACATTTATGTCATTTGCACTAGTTCATAAGTGTGAAATTTGTTGGGAGGAAAGGCTTGTGTTGTGCTCCAAATATCAAAGTCACGGTGATACGGATAGGAGGGGATGTTATGAACCACTGTTTTATTAGTTCAATTGGAACCAATTTGTCCCAATCATTTGCTAATACTTAAAGTGGTTTGCCTATATACTTCAGGAATTGAAACTAAGACATGATTCTATGATAGAACAAAATTTGAAGAATCAATGTTGCGATATTTTATCACGGTTATCTAAACGCACGAGCAAAGGGATATAAAATACAATACGAAGATCGTATCACAACTTCCAAACAGATGGAAGAATGGTTACGAATAGAATCCAGGTTTGGCATTCCATTCTAAAAGATAGAGTACACTAAGTTCAAGGTTCTACCCAACTCACATAAATTGGTTAATAGTGGAAAGCACAGTAAAAGGACTTCTAAGAAGATCAAATTTCAAGGAGATGTATGAGGATATGAGGTACTTCTGATCGTAGTCACGGACACTATAGGAATCCTAGGTATTACTTATTTAACATTTCCCATATATTGACCATGTTTCATCAAAGGCAGTAGGAGAGATCTTGGTTAACCGAAAATAAGTTGGTACAGCGGGATTCCATTCATCGCATAACATAGGCTATGAAAGATACGGTTAAGGGATTTATGGACGGATGATTAGTGGACCAAGAGATGGGGACAACATAATAGGTGTAGGGACCTATTTCTTAAATTTTGGTTTTATAGTCCAAATATGGCGATATGCAGGGATGGGTTTAACAAGATTTTAATGGGTTCCCTAATTGGACATCAATCTTTGATTTAATTAATCTTAGTTTTAATCTATATTGGCTGGACAAGATCCCATAAAATCAATCTAAACCATTCCTATTAGGTTAGGATAACCTAGAATAGGTTCAAACTCAAGTGGTTGGGCTATTTGCCAGTCGGGTTAGTTAACTAGGTTTCTTAAGCCCAAAAATGCACCTTCTGTGACTTTTGTGTTTAAGTAGCACATGGGAAGTCCATTAAGTGGCACACTAGTGGCATGTGCATAGTGGGCTTTGAGTAGACCATAACCATATATTGGTTCGAAAGATTTGAGTCACAAATCTCTAACTAAAGTCGGTAAGTACATCAGTATTACGGTAAGGGTTATAGTTAGCATTTTTGACCTGAAAGTCGCATCATAAGAAAAGAGTACAAGTGGACATGTTTGAGTGGGATATGATATGCCTAAATGAATGTGAACTTGTTACTACAAGAAAAAGGCTATTCTTGACGGTTTATTTGTTGACGGTCATTGAAAACCGTCAAGAAGAGGGGTTATCTTAACGGTTTTAGACATACGTCAAGACAATACCCTTTTTCTGTTATATATCAAATTTTTACCAAAATACTTGACAGTTTTAGAGGAGCATCAAGAAAACCCATTGAATTACTTGACGGTTTGTTGATAACCGTCAAATAATGCATGTACGAAAAAATTGCCGCTATTTTTTTGCTGCCATTGTTGTAATTATTTTAATTTTTTATATCTGTTGACGGTTATGATTCTTTTTTTTATTGAGGAGCACAACAATTTTTTTTCGATCTTTCAGAAACTAGCTCTAATCAACAACTCTCTGCTCTCTCTTCCTCTTTCCTTTCTATTTCTTAGAGGAGGAGGTTATTCCTCCGTCGATATGGCCGTCGCCGAAGAAGAAGAAGGCTGCACCGGGGGTCCATGTCTCTTCTTCCACTTCCTCTACCACCTGCAAAATTCTCTCTTCTTCATCCATAAATCGCTCTTCCTCTTCATTCCCCGTCTCCGCCTCTTCCTTCCCCTTACCCTAACCCCAACTCCTAAACTGTAACCCTAAAATGTTGAACTAAGGAGAAACCCTTAGTTTTCCTTTCCTCCTCCACTCTATCTATGCCAACATTCTCTCTGTTTCTCCCTTTATGAGAAACCCTTCTCCGCTAAAAAAAACCCCCTCTCCCTTCTATAATTTTTTTCGCGGTAGAGGAGGGGCGGTGCGGGTGCCCGCTCTCGTGGGAGTGTTGGCCTGGGACGATCGTATGGGGGCTCAATGCCACCGTCATCGTCTCCGGCAATGTGGACCAGCAATGATGATCTCCAGTTGAGAGGTGTAGCCCGCAAGTCGAGAGGCTTTTCGATTTCAGGTCCCTCACCCACCGGTACACACACCCTCTCTCTCTCTCTCTCTTTTGAACCAGAGGTCTGTTTTTCTATAATCTCTTCAAATCTCTGCACACAACTTGTTTGATTTTGTGCTTGTAAGAACTCCATTATATCTTCATTTCTGCACACTACATGTTTGATTTTATGCTTGTGAGAACTCCATACATCTTTATTGAATATTTTCCATTTTCTATAATATATTCAACTTTATGGCCACAATAATTATGTCAATAATCTGAGAATAATTAGTGGTTTTAGAGTGCGGGTGTATATGAGCCATCAGGTAGTTCACATGTTTGGTGGGGGTGCTTTCTATGGCATGGATATCTTTGGTTAAGTTGGCACTCCCCTGTAGGTCTACTAAGTGCATCACCACTCTAACTATATCTAACAATTTTGAAGCACCATGATTTTCTTAATTCAATTTTAGAGATTGACTCATTATTATACTATTAGATAAGGTTGCAATCAAGTGATCAACCCATGCCATTGGTTATAAAACCAATCCATAACTCCAGTAAACAATTTTTTTCTCCATTAAATTCTAAGCAAGGCATAGAGACTCTCCAGAAAACTGGTTAGAATTATACTATTTGTCTCGCTTGTGTCAAATTCTGAGCAAGGAAATCAAGATAGAAACTTGCTTCTTATGTGCTATAAATGAGTTGCAACAAATTAGACAATACATACGAATATGCAATCTCAAGACATTAAACTACACATCATACAAAAGGAAAATTATTTATGGTTTGTGAATCACTATAAAAAATTTAAGCATCATACTCGTTGGAATTTATCACAAAAAGGAATTGAACTTTTGGTAGGATGAAGAACATTCGTAATGAACAATCACAAGTAAGATTTCAGATGCTTGAGAAAAATGGTTAGAACTCGACTGCATGCGAGCTTGCAATTATTAAGTAAGTTGGACAACTTTGCCCTCTTAAATAGCTTACGGTTCAACTCCAATTGGATCTTCTATATAAGATCATTTGAATTTATATGTATATATATTCTCTCCCTTTTATCGATTGTGAACTATACTTTCAAATATTAAAAATTACAACATACATGAAGCTAATTACAGCAAGAAAAGAATTTAAAATTTTATTTGTAAATACTCTCCTATGAGTTATTAACACACACAGCTCAGCAAACAACCAAATGGATAAAAGGAACAAACCAAAGATATGAAGACCATTTTTCCATGCAGATTTTGTAGGTTCAGTTTCATCAGTTTCTGTTTTGTTTGTTATCCTTCTCTTCCCATATGTGATAGTTTAAATAGTTTAAATATCTTAATGTATCATTACATTGTAATCAAGTTTAATAGTTTAAATAGGAACTATCTTCATTACATTGTAATCAAGTTGCCTATCAATAAAACCCAATATCTTTCTTCTTCTGTCGTTCACATTTTTCCTTGGTATGAGCTAGTATGATCATCAGCACAATACCTTTCACCCTTCTTCCACCATGAGTACTCCTTTATCTCTTAATGTTGGCAACTTCATCACACTCAAACTCACTCCTACCAATTACCCTTATGGGTGAACAAGCCTTGGCTCTTGCTGAGAGTCAAGAATTGGTTGGTCATCTCACTGATGAAGATCCAGCCCCCACCAAATACCCCACACCATGTTCAAACAATCCTGATACAGAGAATTCCACACAAAAACCAACAGATGCCTTCATTACCTGGTGAAGGTCTGATTGTCTTCTTCATGGGTGGATCATCAGAACATTTTTTGAAGAAACTCTCGGACTCGTGATTGCTTAGACACAGCCCATGCTGTGTGGGAAGCTCTCAAAGGTGCATACGCACAAGATTCGCAAGAACGCGAATTTACTCTACGTCAACAAGTAACATATCTACGGAAGGAAGATGAGAAATCCATTGGTGAGCACATCCGCATCTTCAAAGGTTTATGTGACAGCCTTTCAGCTATTGGGAAACCAATATCTGACAAAGAAAAGGTTTTCTATCTTCTTACGAGTCTTGGCTCCCAATATGAAACTTTCACAACAACTATGTTGAAGCCTCCAACCATCACACTCTGAGTTGATTTCACAACTTCAAAATTTGATCAAAGGCGAAGTTGGTTCTCTAGCCACAAAGATATACCAACCTCACAATTCACTCCTTAACTAGCCTTTTATGGCCAACAAGAACACTTCAAGCAACCTCCCTTAGAGTATCGTGGCAACTCTCAGAGATTCACATCCGCTGGCGTGGATTCCAGGCACAACAACCCAGGGACCACAATCGGAGCTACTCAGACAACCCCTCATCTGCCAGTCAAGCGATGTCCTGCTGCACCAGGTGAATGTCATATGACTCCTGCTGAGAGAGACCTATATCGTGAAGAAAAATGTCAGTACTGCTGGAAAGTGGTCATATTGCCAAAATGTTGGTGGATACCCAAGAAACCAACTCAACATGATGAAATTCCACAAGTACTTGCAGCACTTACCTTGGACAACAACATAGACACTGAGTGGACAACAAACAGGAGCCTAGAACCACATGACCGGTAAGTCAAGTATGTTAACTAATGTTCGTAAACACTTTGGAACTGATTCTGTTATAATTGGAGATGGATCCTATCTACCAATTCTTGGTATTGGGGACTCTTATATAAAGCAAAAGAAGACTGCCTTACCGCTTCATGATGTCTTACTAGTTCCTGATTTAACCAAAAATTTGCTCTCAGTGAGTCAGCTAACTACTCAGTTTCCTGTCAATTTTGAATTCTCTAATGTTGATTTTTGTGTTAAGAACGAGAGACAGGAAAATCAATCATAATAGGGAGGCGCAAGGGTGATCTCTTGTCCTTCCCACTTCGCCTACATTTATCCCATCGCTTCAAATTCGGCTAAACAGAAGGTTGGCACCCACGCTTAGGACATCCTCAATCTTCGTCTTTGCAGTTATTAAAAAATAAAGGGATAATTGATGTCACAGGAACTACAAAGTCTCAACATCTTGTGATAGTTGTCAACTAGGAAAGCTCAGTAAATTACCATTTGCTTGTTCTGAAAACTCAAGCTCTGGTATTTTAGAAAAATTCATTGTGATTTGTGGGGACCAGCTCCAGTTTTATCTATTGGAAAGTTCAGATATTATGCTTGTTTGGTAGATGATTTCTCTAAGTATACATGGATAATCCCATTACAGCATAAATCTGATTTTTTTAATGCATACTTAGCCTTTGAACAGTATGTTGCTAGGCAGTTTAACAAACAAATTAAAAAATTCACTCAGATGGAGTTCATCAACCCAAAACTATCATCTCACTTCCGCTCCACAGGCATGTTCATCAGGTATCTTGTCCATATACTCCAGACCAGACAGGTACGGTTGAAAAGACGTTATAGGATTATAAGAGAACTAGGTATGACTATGTTATTTCACTCTAGTGCCCCTCTATTTCTTTCGGTAGAAGCTTTCATTACTGCTGTCTATCTAATTAATCGTCTGCCATCATCTGCTATTTGTTTGAGATCTCTTACTTTATACTACATGGAGCCCATCCTAATTATTCATCTCTTCATGTTTTGGGTCTAAATGCTTTCCTTACAGTTGGGACACGTGACAGAACAAATTTGATCCAAAAACGGTTTTGTGCATCTTCGTAGGTTACAGTGATAAACATAAAGGATACAAGTGCTTTCATCCTTCAAGCAAAATTTTTTTTATTTCTCGACATCATTCCAAATGCACCACATGTTATTAGCATCTTTGACACTTGGATACCACCTACTAATACCAATCCCTCTATAGGGACTCTCCTGCCAATATCCATGCCACCGGTGTTTGAGCCTTTACCACTAGCAAATATTCGTAGTTCAATCCCACAACCCAATGGTTAGTTCAATCCCACAACCCAATGGTTGCTCCATCGATGCTCCATCAACAATAATTGAGGACACACCACCAGTTGAGGACATAGAGCTAACACCAATCCCACCACCCGGGCAACATCATCTCGAACTTGAGCCTCAACCAACTCAGCTCCATATGCCATCTCAACCAACTCCCACCCCGGGGTCTCAAGATCTCGAACTATCTCCACCAACACAACCTTCACAACTCGAGCCCCAGTCAACTCAGCCCCCTCATGCACCTATTTCCCACTCTATGGTCACTCGATCTCAGCTTGCCGTAGTTAACCCAACCCAAAGTATGCCTTGAGTGCCACACCATCTATCACTATTTCTCGTGAGCTACACAATGTTCCATCAGCTTTGGCTCATCCAGGTTGGAAAGCTGTTATGGACGAGGAACTTATGGCCCTACATCAAAACAAGACCTGGAAACTTGTTCCTCGCACTCCTGACATGCATATTATTGGATCCAAATGGGTTTTTAAAACAAAACTCAAACCTGACGGTTCCCTAGATCGCCTCAAGGCTCACGTTGTCGCAAAGGGCTACCATTAAATTTATGGTGTGGACTACACTGAAACATTCTCTCCAGTTATCAAACCAGGAACCAATCTCATGATCATCACTATAACACTAGTTCAACATTGGCCTATTTGACAACTTGACATAAAAAATGCCTTTCTACATGGTCTAATTTCTGAGGATATCTATATGGAACAACCACCCGGAATGCAGGACCCTCAACATCCAACACATGTCTGCAAGCTCCAAAGAGCTCTCTATGGTCTCAAACAAGCACCTCGTGCTTGGTTTGATCGATTTAGTTCTTTTCTCCTTAAATATGGATTCTTTTGTAGTTTAGCAGATCCATCGTTATACATTTTTCATTCTGATCATGGCTCCCTAATCCTGCTTCTTATGTCGATGATATACTTCTCACAGGGTCCAATTCAATACTCGTGACAACTTTCCTTCACCTTCTGAGCACTGAATTTGCAATGGACTTAGGCCATGTCCATCACTTTCTTGGCACCGAAATCTCCCAAAATACTAATGGCCTTCACCTGTCACACTCACACTATGCCCTTACCATACTTGAACGGTCCAACATGGTCGACTGTAAACCCATGAGTACACCCATTGAAGCTAAGACAAAATTATCTTCCAATGACACCCCTTTGGAAGATCCAAGTTATTTTCGAGGACTTGTTGGCGCTTTACAGTACCTTACTTTCACACGTCCTGATCTTTCATTTAGTGTTAACTATGTGTCTCAGTTCATGCATGCTTCTGTCATTGCACATTTAAAAATGGCCCGACGTATCCTACGATATGTTAAAGGAACCATTGATATGGGACTACATTTTACTTCCGACACTACACTTGATCTATCGGCTTTTTCAGATGCAAATCGGGCAGGTTGTCCCACTACGAGGAGCTCCACTACTGGCTACTGCACCTTTCTTATAGGAAACCTCATCATATGGTATGCAAAAAAACAACATAGTGTCTCACGATCAAGTATCGAAGCTGAGTACCGAGCATGGCCAACACTGCAGATGAACTCACTTGGATGACCTTCATTCTAAAAGATCTTCACATTCCACTGCCACCCTCCTCCAATCCTCTACTGCGACAATCTTAGTGCCCTGCATATGACAGTTAATCCCGTATTCCTTGCTTGTTGTAAACATATCGAGTTGGATTACCATTTTTTGCGCGAACGAGTCGCCCTTAGATTACTTATCACTCGATATGTCTCCACTGATGACCAAGTTGCAGACCTCTTCACCAAACCAATGTCAAAGGCTGCGCTCAATCATTTTCGGACCAAACTCTGCCTCCAACTCCGGCACAGTTTGGGGGAGGGTATTAACACACACAGCTCAGCAAACAACCAAATGGATAAAAGGAACAAACCAAATGGATAAAAGGAACAAACCAAAGATATGAAGACCATTTCTCCATGCAGATTTTGTGGGATCAGTTTTATCAGTTTCTGTTTTGTTTGTTATTCCTTCTCTTCCCATGTGTGTTTAAATAGGAACTATCTTCATTACGTTGTAATCAAGTTGCCTATCAATAAAACACCAATATCTTTCTTCTTCTGTCGTTCACATTTTTCTCTTGAGTAACACCAGAAAAATGTATAAGGTTAAAGTTGGACCTCAATTTTAATTTTACACACCAAACAAAACATTCTGGACATTATCTAGTCGAGCACTCTTGCTTTTAATCGTCTTGCTTCCCTGTTAACATTAGAGAAGATTTTCTCCATTTTTTATTTTTTATAATATTTACCTTATTTTATTACTTCAAGGTGGGTCCAAACTATGTAATTTAGCTAATGCAACGATAGTTGTGTTGATTTCATGCAACTTTTCTGCAGTTTAGATTTGGAGCTATTCAGAAACTTGACTAGGGATGTGAGATGTTCGAAAGGTTACATCAGTAGATGGATGCTAACCATAAGTTTAGAAAGTCATAACAATTTCTGACCATCTCTAACTTGTTCTTGTTTGTGTTATTGCAGTGTGTAGACAATAGAAAAGATGTAAATTTGCAGTTTGCTATCAAGGCTAAAACTATCACCAGTGGGCTTAACTCTTGCTACTGGAAATTAGGGACAAGTGAATCAGACGGGCACTAGAGCAGGGGTTTCACAGGTTTCTTATCTGACTTCTTACTATTTTTCCTTTTTGGATATTTAAATCAATTATAACTGGATACTCTTCCTATCTGATGGGCTGTTGCCACAAGTTTTACAACGTTTCTGCGTTTCTATTTTGTCAGTTGGTTTACTTTACCTATTATGGTAGCATTCTTCATTGTGTTGTCATTCTCAGGGACGGCATCAAGCACACTATAATAATTGAAACTTGAGAGTACCATGTTCTTTTTATTATTACTTTAAGGCTTGCTTGCAAGATGAAAGAATTAGAAAGGAAAGAAGAAAGTCCTGAACCATTTAACAGAATTAGGATTTTTTTTTAATTTATGCTGATGCTTTTCCTTTTTCTCTTTATCTTTGATCATGTTGGAAGATGGCTAGTTGAGGAACATCCTCCTATATTTATTTGATGGTAGAATGAAGGTTTTGACTTTCTCTTCTTCATGTTTTCTTTTCAAATCCTTTTGTGTTACTTCCCATATTATTTATTTCTATGTATTTACTGATACCTTTTTGAGGGAATTTTTCTTTGTTTGTCCCGCCCTTGTCCATATGTAGCAGCCAGGCTTGATATTTAAGGAATGAAGAGAAGAACAAATATATCTATCATGCTTACAGTTGTAATATGATTTAAAAATTTCATCAGGTGTTGCTTGATCCATATATTAAGGAATGTATGATAACTTCTCTTCTGACAATGCAGGTCGGTATTGGCCACAATTTCACTAACAACACAACAGGATGGAAATGGAAGATTTCCACATGTTTGGGTAGGGATGCTGTTTCCCAGATCAGAAACAAAACATCTATTGGCCTATTCCTAGGATTTGATATGAGAATTGGTTGGAAGGCTGAGTACATCCTTCCCGAGATCCACGGGTAAGTTTATGATTATATATATAATTATACGAAACCAAAGAAAGCTTGTTATCCTTTACTGTTCATCTATGCTTTTGGTTACACCTTCTGTTTTAGTTGTTTGCCTTCCTCTACAGAAATTACTCATGTGCTGTCTCATGACTCTTATCTAACATTTTGAGAAGCCTTTTGACTCTAAACTGAAACTGAGAATGGAGTATTTGATGCCTACAGAGAAATATTGTACTTGTCCAACTTGCATGGACATGTTTGCAGTCTTTATATCGAGGCATAGATGAACTTAGCACATTTTATTGTTTTAATTGAACTTCTACTTCTTATCATTTGGGTTTTTTTCATGCAGGTAATACCATAATCTTTTGGTTATTTAGTTTTAGGGTCTCGTCTAATATTCAAAATTTATGTTTAGGTCTTCATATTGTGCTACAATTTCTTTTAAGATTAATCATTATGCTCCAATTTCATAATTTGACATTCTTTATAAATAATTTCTCTCTTTTAATACTGTATCTTAGATAATTATATCAAATTCGTTTCTAGTTGCTAAACTTGAGATGCTATATCGAACTTAAGAGAGCAAATCATATATGTGATTTTTCATATTGGGCCTGGAGTTTCTAGTCAGCGAGGCTTCTTTTAAAACTTTTTTATGCAAACACTGGTTTATACAAATTAGTTTACTTCTATATGTATAGTTATGTATCTATATGTATAGTTATACAGTTTACTTATATATGTATAGTTTACTTCTTTATGTATAGTTATTTATGTTTCTCATGTACTAAGGACACTTGCCTTGCCATTACTATTTTTCTTATAGTTATACTATTTTTTTAGTTATATGTTACATTATATTTGATTATGTATAGAATTGGCTCTCTTTGTAATTTTTTTTGAATAGTTTGAAACTAGAATTTGTTTACTGTGTTGACTTGGAGACCTTGTGGTCATTTCATTTTGTTCTCAGTTATCAATTTATACAAATATGTGCACATAAATGATTAAATATATTTCTTTTCTTCTCTCAAGAACTACATAGAAAATGAAAATTAAGCTGCTGTGAATATGAGAGGGATGTGCTACGGCCGGGTTTGCTACCTATTTTGGTTTTATTTATGTAATTATTTATCAGTTTTGGATGTTTAAGATGTATGAAAACTACATACTTTGGTCGGATATGTTTGTGGTTGGACAAGTGTTGGATGTTTGTGGTTGGACGTGTGTTGGGTGTGTTAGAAGTTTGTGGTGTATGAATATTATGCAGTTTGTTAATATAAAAACTCAGCTTCTCTTGAGGTTATAAAATGTCAACCATTAACTCAATCCTGCTGTAGAAGTTTCTGGATTATTGATATTATTTGTGTGTTTGATTCATAATATATAATTATAAATAGAATTTTGGCTATACAAAATTCAGCTTCTCTTGAGGTTATAAAACGTCAACAATTAACTCAATCCTGCTGTAGAAGGGCCTTTCATTGACAGTTAATAACCGTCATCTAAGCCAAAGTCAAGAAAAGTTTTCAATTACATTAATTGTTTTTCAAAACTAAGTTCTTGACGGCTAAAAAAGATCAAGAAAACTATTTTAAGTGACGGTTAATAACCGTCAAGAAAAGCCATGTCAGAGACCGTCAAGAAAAGTGAGGACTTTTCTTGATCTGGCCTACTTGACGGATTCATGACCGTCAAGATAACCCTTTCTTGACGGGGATTACCATCAAGAAATCCCTTTTTTCTTGTAGTGCGTCTAGGTCTTGCATATGAAATTTGTTGGAAGTTAACAACTAGTATTGCGCTCCGAATATCAATGTCATGATAGAGGGCATCAAATGATCTAATTAGAAGGTGGATGTTCATGAGGCACTGATTTGTCATCCTATTGGGAACCAAATTATCCTAATCAATTGGTAATCCTACTCAATCCAAAAATTTAGAGGGGCTTACAACCTATACATTTCAGAAATTCATTTCTCGAAATTAAAATAAGACACGGTTCTATGATTAATGAAGTTAGAAAAATTCAAGTCGTGATATCGTACCTTGACTTTTGATTATAAAAGAATAATACACGATCTAATAGATGACATGATATGGTCGATATGAATCAAGTTTGAAGATCATTCTTCGATTTCGAATAAATAGAAAATGATTGTGTATATATAGCTTTCACGGCCATAGGTGGTATGATGAACTAAGGGGGACGTTATGTGTCTATCTTTCCTCAAATACGAGCATTTCTTTTTTCGAACTAAGTAAAGGCGAAAAACAGAAAAGAGTTCAAAGGAGAGGGGATCGAATGCGAATACGGGGTTCCAAAGGCGATTGAATAATTCAAAGAGAGTTGTCAAGGCAGTTACAGATGAGAGAAAGTATATTTGTCAACTATATCTCAATCCATATGTAATAATCATATGAAAAGCGAACCGAGTGCACTAAGGTTGATCAGATTATAATACATTGATTCTAATTAGACAATATGTTAGTGGGCGTCCCCAATAAAGATATGTCCTGAACAAGCTCGATAAAGAATAAGCTTACAAAACTAGGCTATAATAGCAACATCAGTCAAGATAGTCCAAAAAAATATAAGTACACGAGATTTATGATTGAAAGAAAGCACAAGTAGTTCAGGTTCATCAGAATCTAAGACTCGTCCAGTGTTCGTGCCTATTCAATTGTCCTCCTATCTTCTTCTTTAAGGTTTTGTTCGACCCAAAGGGTTAGGGTCCTCTAAACTCTATAGTCTAGGTAAGTATCTTCTTTAATAGGTCATGAGGACAAAAGGAATGTTAGGTCGGAAGGAATTCTATCCAACTTACAAGAGTTCAACTAGTAGTGTGATTGAAAAATGGAACATATATACCTAGTACGAGTCATCTTCCTAACCTCTATCGCACTAGAAATAAAATTTACGGTAGAAAAGGAATCAAGCAAGATGAAAATCAAGGCAGTCAAACGAGAGCTCGAAATGGAATCAAGGATGGAGATCAAGTATGCGGATGAGATCTTAGACTCTAATCCTATATGTAGGCTTGCTTGGTATAGTTATGTAACAAAACAATTTATTCGTGGCCACCACAAAAATATGTAATGCTCCAGTCCCAAAATACGTAGGACTAGAACATACATGCCAGCTATATAATAAATATAAGTAAGCTGTAATTATGTAGTATATAAATAGCCATAATTTTAGTAAATCTCATCAACAAAAATATAAGCATAATGATATCATAAATCAACTACGAATTATCATTGTACAAGTTGTTAGGTGGAGACAGATCCACTACCAAGCATTTTAAATGAGAAGTAATATATACCAAATGAAAGAATTTGTCCACAAGTAGCAAATGTCGATCCAAGAGCAAGTCATCTGCGATAGCAAAGAGAAGATCACGGCCTTGGCTAGAACGCTTGCAAAAAGTCACTAAAATACACACCCGGAGAAATCACCAGGTCCTCAGAGCGACATAACAAGACACATATAAACATGACACATGAACTAAATATAAAATATGTCAAAAGTCATAATTAAAAGTAATGTGTTCCAACCATAACATAGCCCAATGTCCTATCATTGAAAAATGGACCACCCTTACACCAAACAAGGACAAAGAGTGGTACACTATTCCGTGATGTGATGCTGCCCCATGCCATGACTAGAATGGAGTGTGACAAGACATACTAAGGTCACATAACATTCTACTGTGTTTATGTAGTTAAGAACAAACCCTTAACGCATGGGACCTCTGGTTACAGAGGGATTCGTATAGCCCCTCATTGGGCACAGGGACCTCAAAGTATTTCATTCCTCGAACATCAGAGGACACAAGGATCAAAAAATAGGGGGTATCATGACTGTATCTCCAGCGGAGCTTCCGGGACCAAAGGGAAGTGCATACTCGGCCCATACGCTAAGGAACTGTTCTCCCCACCATATGCACCTAACTAAGTTGTATCCATGACTATGTACCTCTACTAACTTCCAAGTCTCCTAACATGCCTCTATTAGCAGTTAGACCTAACGCATGCATACGGGTGATCAGCTAACACACAAGTACCTTTATATGCTACTCATAGCTCACACAACTCTCATAGTACAACTGTGTCAAAGTTTATGAAATGCTTACTGACAAATGGTAGTCCCTTAACTCTGGGTCCATATGCATAATTTAAAGACAAGAATGAAAATATGACTAGCTCAGGCATCATGTATAACTGGAAGCATAGTAAAGTAAATCATGAATAGTAAACAGTAATGCAATAAAAGAAACTAGAAATAAATAAATAGTAAACATGCAATAACTAAACAGTAAGATGCAAATACTATAAGCAGTAAATATGGCAAGGTATATTGCCTGAGGTGGTGTGCAAAAGGGCAGTATCTAGTAACTCGAACCGTCATATCAGTAAAGCAAAGAAAGCCAACTTTCGCAAACGTCTTCAGATGCTGAAACAGACATCACCAACTTTATTGTATAAAATAAATGTCTAAGATCACCTACCCATAAGTTCAATTTTGGACACAGGGGCAAAATCATAATTTTGGGTCAAATTGGTGTCCGTCGATGGACCCTCTTTGTACCGGAAAGCATGCCAAACCTATGCTCTCTAAAAGTCCTCAAGTTATATGTCTATAGGTCCAATTTGACGATACAAACTCAATCGTATGTCCAAATTTGGAATCCGTTGAGCCGTACGCAATTTTGCCTGTCGAATCGGGTCATGGGGACCGCGATACGGCGATCCGCTCAACTATCTCAAAATAAAACCAAACTTGGCTCACAGGACCAGAAAAACAAAATGAGTCCAGTGGCATAATTTTCTTCTCGAGGTGATGATCGTGCACGAAGTTACGGGCTCATTTGCAAAGAGGGCGATACATGGCATCTCGATCGATACGCCTTGATTCGTCATGTACACACAACGAAATCGAGTTTCGTCGAATCTGACACGTTCGTGAAGTCGATATGCATCTTTCAATGCTTTCGGTTCACCACCACGTCGTCCGATTTGTCTGGGAGCACGCCGTATCAAAATTTTCTAAAAATTCTCACTATTTTAAAAATTATTTTTGTAAGTTTTGGAAAATAATTTTCTCGACACACAGTCGACGAAAATCAATTCTACAAAAAAGTATCGAAGCACTATAGGTTGTCTAAGTTCGTCTTTAATTGGTTTCAAAAACTATTACCAGATTGATCGGAAGTGATCTTCGAACAGGGGGTTTCGGGACTATTGGTACCCTATTTTCAAACAGGTTTTTATCGATCTTTGGGTAATTTCACACCAGTTTTTAATAAGTTCTTCCTGAATCTAATTATTTGGATGTGAAGGCATATAGGTTGACTACATCTAAGAATCGATAGATCGAGATTTGATTGATTGAAGGAGAAGAAATTAATCTGTGAATATAGGTACCTGGTCGCTGGTTTCCTAGGAGTAACATGGTCCTCTCGGTCTAGGGATCGGCGGCGACCACTCCGGCGAGGTCTTGGCGGCAGTGAGTCTGAGAGAGGTGCCTAGGGTCGGAGGCGGCCGCAGTAGGTCTAGGTTAAGGGTTTGTCGAGAATTTCTTTTCCTTTTCTTTCCATTTGGATATATATATGCACAGCTGCTTAATAGGGCCGGTTAGGAATGGGGGGTCACGATATACTAGAGGTTGGATTCTCACAAGATATTTGTGAGAAGTTCCTTAGAGTTTTGTTTTTTTCCTTTATATATACATATATATGTATATACACACAAATAAATCTAAATAAATTTATAAAATCCTAAAATCTCAAAAATATTTTATAAAAACTTTTATATAAATAATCTGTACAAATATACCTACTAGCTACTTAGAATGTAGCAGTTACATGCTAATACTAATATTAGCAAAAAAAATATTAATTAAATACAATGCATTTTAATAATTAATAAAATACTATAAATTAATATAAAAATTCCTTAAAATTTTCCAAAAAATGAAAATATTATTCTGAAATATTTAGTACATAATCTTGTACAATTTTACCAACGTATACATATAGCATTTAACTTGCTACCAAAAATTCAAAAATTTAAAAGTCTAATAAATAACAATACTGTAAAATATATTAAGTAAAATTAATAAAAAAAATACAATTTAGGGGGTTTATAGTAGCTTTCCTGGGGATCTTGACGACCAAAGGGACGGGAATCTTCAGAGCTCGCCCCTTGACTCGAATCTTTAGAGGTTCTTGGGTGGTCTGCCCTCCTCTAGTCTCGTTGAATGGCGTGTAGCCTTTCGCTTGTGTTTCCAGGGGTTTGGAGGTCTCCCTGGTACTTTCATTGTTGCCGATATTCTGGGATTCTTTCGGTGATGCTTCTTCATATAGGGCAGCGTCTACGTAATACGCTTCAACCACTTTGAAAGGATCGATGCCAACGAATTTTTTTCCGACAACACCGTTATTATTGACGTACTTCAAGCATTTGTAAAGAGTCAACGGTACAATCATGTATTCATGTATCCATGGTCCCCCGTGCAAGATGTTATAAGATACATTTGCATCGGTGATGTAACAGGTGGATTTTGTCTTCAGATCGCCTATCTGGCATTTTAGGTGAATTTTCTCAAGAGGGTAGCTCCTTCCGGCGTTAAAGCCTCTAATGGTTGTGCTAGTAGCCAACAACCGATGCATGGGGATCCTGAGACAATGGAGGAGGCTCTGCGGGATGATGCCGATAGAGGACCCCGGGTTGATGCGCACCGGTCCACTTTGATGGCACCAATGTACCCCATATAGTATAAGGGCCGAGTGTGCCTGTTGTTCTTCAACAATATATCTTGCTGTGAGAACGTGATGTTTGGCATACAGTCCATTACGTTGTGGCAATGGAGGCATGCCATCGAGTCATCCTCTGGCTTATTGACCTATGCCAGGTAGGAATCGGCATTTTGAAGTGCTTCGTTCAGCGCATCCCATGTGTCTTTGGAGAAGCGACGGAGCTCGAAGATTGACAGCCTAGCTGGAGTGTTGGCCAGTTCAACCAAAATATCAAAGTTGTAAGGCCTGTCTAGCTATGATAAGGAGCCACCCTTCAGGGGTCCATCGAAGTGGGTTTTGCTTCTGTCTGTTGTTATATGCGGAAGGCGGTTTGGAAATTGTCCATTCTGGTACCTTGGTGGCAACTGGAGCATCCGGAGGTGTGACCTCTTCATGGTTAGAGTCATTACTGCGCCCATATGTCTTGCCGGATCTAGTTTCTCCGATCATGGCTTCATAGTCGGAGGCCATATAGACAGACATGCAATGTATGAGGTTTCTCCAGATAACGGCGTAGTCTGACTCCGTCCCCTGGCTCCGTCTTTGTCAGTGTAGGGATGCGTGGTGGCATTATCCTTTGACTCCAGCGGTTGGCTTCCCCCATCAGCAGCTTGGTTAGGTGAAAGTCTACCTCCATCCTTGCCTCTTATCCTTAGAGGGTTGCTACCCCCAATGTGGAAGATAGGCGAGGAATGTGTACCTCCTGGATACGGCACGCCTTTCTGCAAGGATACCCTTGATCGAGTACCCTGGAATATCCCCTTCGTAGGCATAGCCGGGTGGGCTAACCTTTGTGCTGGCGGCCTCCTCGTGTTAGCTGAGGAAGAGGGTGCCTTTGAGCCCTTCGGGATGGGAGTATCCATTCGGGCAGAGTAGCAGGAAGCATGACTGGTTCATCTCTCGATGTCTATTGTATCCATTAGAAGACGGGTGGCTTGTTTGTCAATGCTACTGTCTAAGAGCAACAACAGTTGATGGTGATTTATGTGCAATGCCCCGTGGAGGGTTTGCTGTACGAGCCACCATCTTCTTTTAACCCCCGCTTGCGATTGATTATTCTCGCAAGTTTGACAGAGGGCATTCTTCTGTGCCCCGTGGGCCGCATAGCTGATCGGACAAAGTCCCTGATCTATTGTAGGGCTACTCATGATGGATCTACAAGGTTGGCTTACCTCCTATGCATGATTTTGACGAAACCATACATGTTTCTGATAGAGCCTTCCGTCAGGGGCCCATATAATCATCCAGGGGCACCTTCTGGGGAATGCCCACAGGTTGTGTTGAGCCCACATTTCTCTGGACCTCTTTGTACTAGACATGGAGTAGTATAGTGCATCCATATCCTCTTGGCATGCGAGGTTCTGGGAGATCCTGTGGAAGATAGATCTCCTTCATCTCTCTTGTGTATGCTGCTGTCTGGCACTATTTGGGGAGGCTCGATGTGCATCTACAGACACTCGTCTTAATTTAGATGAGGCATGCTTCCACACCTTCTGCTGGCTAGCTAGCTGAGATGCAGCTTTGTCTTCTCAAGCAGGGAGTGGTCATGACGGCCTGATAAGAGTGCATGTTTTCGAGTCCCTAGCGTTGTATTGCCTCTCCGATTGGGACTCGAGTGTTGGGCTATGTTCTTTCCGCTTTTGAGAGCGGGGAAAGGATACACAGGAGTTGTATGCGAAGCTTCGTCGGTAGAAGCTGGCAGAGCATCATATGCAATCGCCGGTGGTGGTACAACAGCCTTGACCACCCAGGTCTTACAAGTCTTCCTAGGTTTCATAAACCTATGAGAAGGGTTTGAGCCTTCAAAGACATGTCTTCATAAGATCGTTGGTCGAACCGGATGACCAACGTCTGTTGGGATGAACCAACTTGGAAGCATCAAACTGTGACACTACTTTCTCATCGAAGGAGAAAGTCGCCCCCAGCAGAGTCGCCAGCTTGTTCGCCATCGCGTTTTGGTGAAAATGTGTTTGTGATGATATGTATCTTTCAAAGGGATAAGGGAAAGAAAAGCAAGTTGAGACAAGTTAAGACAAGACTCCTTTCCTTTCCTCTATATATTGTGATTTTGAACATTACAACAAAGCCCTATCAGCGAGGATTTACTAGTACAAAAATAGATTCTGGAAAGTATGCCGATGGAGATCGAGTACTGTAATGACCCATTTACTCCATTGAAGATCTGATACTTAGTAGCTTCTCGAAGTGCTCATTGTGACTCTCATGTGCATCTAACACCCTAAGCAATGAGGTTCATTTGGTGGATGATCAGGTAATGATCTGATCTTCTCTCTGATTCTTCGATCGTTCTCTCGATGATTTTCACCTCCTTCCTATTTGCCTTTTAGAGGCAAGCTATGAAGGATGTCATGATGAGGGGCATTCCCTACGTGGAAGATGTCGTCTAGGTTGCCACAGTTGTTTATGCAGGCTGTTTAATTGCTTGTCCTAGTCGAGGTGCTGATTGGGCGTCCGTTGCTGCAGGAGCTCCGGATGAAGACTTTTAAGGATCCTCGGGTGTGATTGTTGGCGATTATGACCATCCACCCGGACGGCTTGATAACAGGTGACCCATCACGCACGGGTGTTTAGGATAACTGGTTGTTTGAATGGTACGGTTATGTAATCTGTGCGCCATAAACGGAAGACTTAAATCAGGTAGCACGATCTTTGGTTGATGCATAGCATTGGCCATGATTTGAGGGAATCTCTGACTTGAATGGGGCGGTTATTATGCACACCCCATAAACGTGGTATTGATCCTTTCAGTCGTTACCAACGGGTTTAAGGTAATCCAGTTCGAAGCACGAACCAGCTTTTGATGATCCAATTTAGGGGGCGAACCGGCTGTTGTTGATCTAGTTCGGGTGCAAACTAGTTGTTTATGATCTGGTTTAGGGCGTGAACCAACTGTTGATGATCTGGTTCAGGGAGCGAACCAGCTGTTAATGATCCGGTTCAGAGCACGAACCGACTATTGATAATCCAGTTCGGGGCGCAAACCAGCTATCTTGTTGTGGAGGGTGGCTCAACCAAGGACTCGAGCGGTATGCCTTGATGTTGAGACTAGTTGGGCCGTTTGAGCCGGATGCTCCATTGGCCGCATGGGGCTTCTTGGGAGAGGCCGCATAGTGTCTGGGCTGCATGTGATCTGGTCGTATGGAGCGGTCCAGCTGTCTTTGATTCTACAAGGTAATGTACCTCGAGGTACTGTGTTGTTTGGGATTTGGCATCCCACTGGAGGTCTTTTGGGCCTTTGTGCTCTTTGCCTTTGTTGGTTTGGTCTTGATCGAGCCTGGGCAATTTACATGCTTCTATAATGATTTATTGTAAATGGGCTTGAGCCCTAAATAGGCACTTTTATTTATTTTACAATGGGTTTTGACCCAAAATTTAGTAGTCAAATAGGCTAATCAAATAGTCTAAAAGACTATGAATAAGAATTATTTAGCTATGGGCTTTGGGCCCTAGATCATATTTGATTAATTTTAGATTGAACAATTATTTTAGCCTTAGCCTTCTAAATACCATTAGCAAATTTTAAATATTTTCTGAATGATAGTTTCTTTCTAAATAGTATTTTTAGCTAAATATTATTTCCTATGTGGCTAATTCCTTAAATCAATTCTCTTTGATCAATTTTTGATCATGACTAATCGTATGTTTCCTTTTATATACTTTTCAAACATGGACTTATATCTAAATCGCGATCTTCGTACTCAACGGTAATATCGAGCATTCTTATTTTCGGGCAATCTTGGAATATCTTCGTTATGATCATCTCGGAATATTTGGGAATGTTACTATCTTCGACATAATCATATTACGCTTGGGATTAATTATGGTTGTTAGCTTTGATACTTTTCGTGTCGACACGTTCGCGCCATAAACGTCGACAACAAATAACCAAGGCAAGTACTCTACACCTATGTTATTATTTCTTAAATATTGCTATAAATGCTTATGCAGTTAGCATAACATGATTGTGACACTTGTAGCTTACACATAGTACTCTTTATTCATATTCCATAATTTTATGATTCCATGATCATTATGATCGTACCTTGTAATTTATGATTATGACTTGTGACTTTATGATCATTTCGTACTATGAGTTGTTTTTGAGTACTAGCTGGGCGGGGAAATTACTTCAGTATACTTGTGAGCTACCAGAACTATCTTATTAGTCTTACTTGCCTAATAGCAGGTGCACATCACATGTGCATCATGCCGTATCTTACCCCCCTAGCCGCCAACATGAGGAACACGATATTTCAAACACTTCGAATAAATGTTACTTTAAATTCATGCCATGTTAGTCTTGTTTATCATAAATAGCTAGTTATTATTAGCCATTTAATTACATGGTCATTATTCTTGTCTAGTTGTTTATTATTTCCTTGGTTACTTACATGTTCTTTACCTTGTTTCATTTCATGACTATTACATGTATTCATAGTTAGTATTTGGTTACGGCTAATATATGTGTAAGTGGTACTTGATCCAATCCTGACTGGATAACTATTTTTTCAAGCGTTACCTCTTTCTTTGGACCTTTGGATCGCATGATGAGCCGCATGCCCTGAAGCTATCCTGGGAAGGATACGACTATCTCTTTCCCTCATTTCCTATTTTATTTCCATTTGCTACCGGATTTGTCTCCGAGAAACTATTACTAGTTTTGTATAATTTGTGATCAAACACTTGAAATCTTATGTCTTTGATTTTAATAAAATTTGATCATCATTTATCGTGTTATCCTCCTTTAGCCACTGTGAATGAGTTTAATATTAACTATTGAGGTATAGACATCGCACTACTGCCGGTCCTGTGGCATAGGTTAGGCGTGCCTTGCGAACCGTACCCTAACATACGGGTCGTGACACGTTTTTATGGTGGCCCATGCAGGTCTCGTCTTCACAAATAGTATGATGTCGTGGTAGTACCTAGGTTTAGTCATACCGAGCCAGCACGATTAACAGAAAATTATAGGACTAGGAAACTCTTTCACAGAATAGGATTTTCGATCATTTGATCATCTTCATAAACTCTACCATGAGTTCCTTTGACTTGGTCTTCCTAATTGACTATATCCACTCTTTGCCCTCAATTTTATTTGATTAATTGACCACTTAAGTTTGGTTCCTCTAGGGTGATTTCATGGATCATGATATATATTTGATGACATGCCACAGCTATAGTTAGAAGCAATTTTAGATATAAATTGGATTATCATATCTTTTCTTAGTAGAATTCTAGAATTTATTTTGACCCCTTGTAACTTAGAATTAGATCAGGAATTAGATAGAGTTATGACTTACCATAGTTTCTATAAACTCGAGGATACCTATGATGAGGATATGAACTCATATGTAGGAGACATCAAATTAATTAATAAAGATGTTACTATTAAATGGATTAAAAAGATTTTTTTATGGAAAAGATTTGATCCTTCAGGATTCTTCAATTAAATTTTTGGAATAAAAGATTTTAAGTTGACCAAGGTATTTTTTAGAGAACAAAAATATAGAGGTTAAAATTTGATGAACTCAACAGTGTAAGAAGGAATATGGGTTAAGGAATTTATAAATCCGGAGGACATAAATATTATTACTCGAAGATTAAATGACGATCGATTATTAGCAATATATAGATGGATGCCTAACAATAGAGAATTTAGCAAATCACTTGGTCTATGGGATAGAATATATTTATTTAAAATTATTGCATATTTGGATATCATTTAAAGTTGGAAAACACACATGACAAAGAATTGATTGAAAGAAATATTTTTATAGAAGTATTTGGAGATAAGTAATCTTTTAAAGGTCAAAATTTGATTTATTAAAATGATTAGGGCATTGTGTAGAAGATTAGTAAGACTGATATTAAATACTGAATTCAGAAAAATGATGAGTACATGAATTGTTTAGAAGATTTAAATAGAATTCTATAAGAATGAACATTTATACGTTATAATTTTTGAAGGACAAAAAATGATAAAGATATTAAGGATTGATTTTCAGAAATTGTGAGAGCATTATGGGGAAATAAAATTGATTTGTGGACTTGAAGGCGAAATATTGTAAGATTGTGCATGAAAGAATTAATGTGTGTACTAGACTTACTGGATAGAATTTCTTACCTGATCATGATATGCATAGTAGTGTTTCTGACCATTTTTAGGCATGACGTTATCTTTATGTCCAATTCTCCTTTATATTCCAATTTGTCCTTTGTATCTTATCATACTCCTATAATCCTTCAGCCTTCCTAAATTTTCAAAAATGTCGACCTTGATCTAGCATTGTCTTCTACAAGAGGGTGCAAGTGATAAGGTCTCTATGGAAGAAGAAGTTCCAAGTGATACCATGCTCCCGACCCAGGAATTTGAGGAAGCAAAGAAAATGAGACTCAAGTTATTAATATTTTGAAGGAATTGATGAATGTTCACAAGGAGCAAGGAGAAATACTACAACAAGTGATGGAAACAATTCAGAACCAAGAAGGAAACCCCAGACTCAAAAGAATAATAGATGGCATCCACTCTAAACCCTTGAAGCACCCCAATATACATCATCTGATCTTGCCGCATCCATATCGACCTTTGGAACTGCAAAGACAAACCTGGAAGACTGATATTTGTGCATATTGCAAAAAACTAGGACATAAATGGAAAGATTGTAGGTAAAGAATGAAGCAACGTTTTAATTGTGGGTCACAGGAGGACAACGTCAAGAACTGCCCACGAGGTAAAAATCAAGGACAAGTCCATCTAAGAGTAAAAGTTGATATGAATCACTTGGAACGCTGTAGCTGCATAAGATGTCACTTTGCAAGATCATGTCCTGATTCAGCAGCTACAGCGTTCCAAGTGACATCTCATGCCCAGCCGAAGCAGCATAAGGTAACTTGCAATTTCTGTAAGAAACCGGAACACAAGTGGAAGAAATGCAGGATGAGATTGAGTCAATGTCTTCATTATGGATCTGGTGATCATAAAGTCTACGAAGAAGATTTTAGAGTAGATGGAATCAAGATTTTAATGTATGATTAAGGAATGATGATCGTTTAGACCTTGTCATAGTTGTAGTAGTGTGAGATGATTACCTAGTGTTCTTTTCTGCATGTCCTATCTTGTAATTATCATTTGACTATAATAAAGTTTTGATTTTCTTATCCTTGTAATCAATTTATTTCATTCAATCCCATTTTGATCGTAACTTGATGTTTTGGATTATAATCCTAACCGTGCCAAAATCTTTTTGATCGTGATATCGATTATATTTTTTAAACATATCTAGATTAGATCTATTCCTAATCGTACCCAAATTTTAGTCATGTCTAAACGAATTTGAATGACTAAGTGATTTAGAATTTTGACAATGACTATACTTTGATCTTTTCCTTAATCAAGCCCAAGTTATGATCTTTGATCACGCCCGTTTGGCTTCGATTTTGAGTTGATCATGCCTTAGCCATCCTATGCTTAGGTTTGATTCTATTAATGATTCTAATCTAAATGATTTTAATACTATTATTCGTGACTAGCTCGTACTCAAAAGATTGAATTTCTTCTTTGTGCTTATATGATTTTGATTTTGAATCCATTCTCGATCGTGCGTAAATCGTGCCATATTTAATCGTACCTAAATGGTTTAGACCATATTTCGATAATGAGTTTGATCATTCACCAATGATTTTGATGATACTATCCTTAGTCGTGCCAAATCGGATCATTTTATTGCTTGTGCTCAAGTGATTGTAACTATATTCTTGACCATACTTTGATTCTACTTTTGATTATGTCCATCTTAAATTTCGAGGATAAAATTTTTCTAAGGTGGATAGATTTGTAACCCCTTGTATTTGACTTCAGATTTTTTTTGTAGTTTATAAAATCTTTTCAAAAAGAATTCAAAATTTTCTGGAATTTTTAAATCGCCAAATTATTAATTTTTTAAAATCTTTAGTCATGGTTTAATTAAATCCTTAGTCATGATTTGATTAGTCATGAGATGACTAAAGCCCATGGTTTTGGTTATGGCCCATGGCTATGCTGTCCAACTAATTTTGTTAGCCTAATTAATAGGTTAGTACAAATTGGTAGTTAGTTGTCCATGGCTAGCTAAGCCATGAAATTTCCTAGAACATTCTACACCATCACATTTTCTTTCTTGCCCTTCTCCACCCTTACAATTTATAATTTGTGTCCATGGGCCAACCTCCAAGTGTCATGTCCCGATTTTGAAGAATCGATAGTCGTACCCCGGGCGTGATGCCGTGCGAAGCTAAGTTGCATTCGTACAAGGCATAATCATAAGGTTATTTGAAACACAACGTCTATTAGAGTACGTAGAGAAATTGAACAACACATTTGAGACAGAAGGAATTTTTTTATTTCATTGATAATAGACATCATTTACAAGACTTTATCACAATAGTTGTTGCAGGGCTTACAACATGACTCAATTACAAAATGAAGGCTGAAGAGATAGTCGTTACATACATTACATCCCCTTTTTACAACCAAAACGTTCAATCCACCTGGTATCGAGGGAAGTCGAGCCATATTTTTTGGACTGATGTAGTGGAGTCTTCAAAATGATTTAACAAAAACCTTCGGCACGCGGACGAAGTTTTAAAACACGGACGTCACGCTGCTAGTTGGCACGTTCCACTTGATTCATAACACCTGCGAAGAGCAAGGATCAGTACATTCACATGTACTGGTGGGTGGCTAATTTAAATCTATGCTCTCATTTGGTTCAAGAAGATATATTAAAGCATGCAATAAGTTTTGTGATCTTTGTAGCCATCCTAGTAAATTTACAAGTAAATATTTGATAAGCATAATATTATAACTACGTTGCAACTCACCTACGGTAGAGCGTGCCATTGCAGTACAAACTTACAATGTTCTTAATTGTTCAATATATTATTCACTAATATGGTGAATATTCGTGTGAAGGTCACTGGTATAACAAAGCATCATGGACTATAGCCTTGGTTAGACGGTGATCCTTTCAGTGCGGTTGCAAGCCCGCTGAAAGTTTTCGTATCACCCTTGCTACGATTCAGTACAGCTATATATGTTTCCTTTAGGTCGAATTAGTTTTGTGGCCCCCCGGGTTACCGTTGAGGAAACTATACCTTTTGCACAAGTTGTCCAATGATTGGGTTAGACTATTCTAGTTAATCAAGCACGGTCTACGACTTCATAGAAACTTAATCAATTCAGTGTGTCCCGTCTTATCGCGGCAATATTCATTGATTCATTTATTCAATAACACAATTCAATATCAGACATAACAAGTAAGCATGTAGTAAATTATGGCACAACAGTTCTATAGTAAGTGCACGTGAGAAATCATGCAATAGTTCATTAATTCGATTGTATAAGACAAACATTCTACTATATTATGTCGCCGAGTGGTTTAGCAAGCAAGAGGGTCAAGGGAGAGAAGGGTCGGCCACTTATCTTAGGTTGATCGAGGTGAAAAACTATTTGGTTGCGCTTAGACGGCGCCTACGCGATCACCTGAAATCGCATAAGCAACAGATCAGAACACTACTCTAATTAATGAGTTCGATATGAAATGCAAAGTTCGAAGAACGCAAGCCATGAAAACCATCGAAAACATTAAATAAAATGCATTCAGAAAACCAAAGCCAAAGACAAAGCCAAAGAAGCAAGTGCGGCATAAAAAATAGAGCAACAGGAGGTCTCTTCTGACTCAGCTGCAAAGTCCATCCTCGAGCGTAATCCGCTGAATATGGAACTTGATTACGAAGAAGCCATTCCATAGCGAGGAAAGGATCTTAATTCAATCGGTCACATTCAATCGATTCTGATCAATCGATTCCGACCAAATCGATAGCGACAGTGTTCCTTTATCGCGCACCTCGTGGACAGAAAATGGGGCATGATATAGGGATATGGCACTACACTATAACCAGCTAAGAAAAAATTTCATCATCGGAACTTAAGAAGAGACCTCCCGCTAAGAAAATAAGGAAGAAATTTTTTCCTTCATCTCATATTCGAGTTCCTAGACTCCACGACCGAATAGTTTTTCCAGAGTACGCGGACGAGAGGGATAGCATGATTTTGGAGCAATTTATCCTTGCGCTTTAAGATCTGCGCAAGTTCTTCTACGTACAAACAAGTTTGCCTTCAGATCCAGCTGACCCAAATCTACCACGTGGCATATTTTCGTAGTTGTGAAACATGAAGAATATCGTGCACATCCGACAGTGCTGGCGATAATGCAATATGGTAAGCAACAGGGCGACTCGCTTTAGTATTTCAAATGGACCCACAAATCTCGGACTCAGCTTCCCTATTGCTCCAAACCTAGTAACCCCACGCATTGGCGTTACCTTCATAAATACGTGATCGCCTTCTAGGAACTCAAATGGTCTTCGATGTGTGTCTGCGTAGCTCTTCCGCCAACTTTGTGCTATCTTCAATCTCTTTCATATTAGCTTGACTTTTTGTATAGTCTATTTCACCAGTTCCGGGCCGAGTATCTGCCATTCCCCGACTTCATCCCAGCAAATGGGTGCTCTGTACTTTCGGCCGTATAAAGCTTCATAGGGCACCATTTGGATGCTAGACTGATAGCTATTGTTATATACAAATTCGACCAATGGTCGATGAACGTTCCAGCTTGACTTCAAGTCGATTGCACAGAGTCATAACATGTCTCTGAGAATCTGATTCACCTACTCTGTTTGGCCCTCGGTCTGAGGATGATAATATGAGCTAAACTTCAACTTGGTCCCTAATGCTGACTGAAGACTACTCCAGAAGCGTGACACGAATCGTCCATCTCAATTTGAGAAGATAAATACTGGGACCCCATGCAGCCGAACTATATCATCAAGGTAGATCTGAGCAAGGCGATCGATGCTCCAAGTGACTTTAATGGAAATGAAGTGCGCTGACTTACTTAGTCGATCGATGATAATCCAGACGATATCGTTCCTTCATAGCGTCTTTGATAGGCCAACAATAAAGTCCATAGTGACGTGCTCCCACTTCCATTCTGGAATGGCAAGGCTCTACATCTTTACGCCCGGTCTCTGGTGCTCAACTTTAACTTGCTGACATGCCATACATTGCGACATAGAGAGTACCATATCTCTCTTCATGTCGTGCCAACGAAAGACAATGAGGAGGTCCTTATACATCTTGGTGCAGCCAGGATACAATAGATATTTTGCATAATGCGCTTCCGATAGTATCTCCTTTCTGAGTTCTAAATCATCCGGGTCACGTAGACGACCCTTCACTCGCAACACTTCCGACTCGTCCTCTGCAAAGTCAGACGCCTTCCTTATTGATATCAGCTTCCACATCTTCTCCAAGTATGGATCATCCTTCTAAGCATACTTGATCTTTTCCAATAAGCTCGTCTCTAGTCGTAGTTGCGCTTGTTGCGTACCTGCGTATTAAACTCGGAGTTCTATGCCCATTCTTTCCAAGTTGTGTAGCAGTCTACTGTTGATGGATAGTGAAGCTATGTATTTCAGACTCAGCATGTCCACCACAACATTTCCTTTGCTCGGTATGTAGTCGATCATCAAATCGTAGTCCTTGATTAGTTTTAGCCATCGCCTCTGCTGCAGATTCAGCTCTTTCTGGGTGAAGAGATACTTTAGGCTCTTTTGATTCGTATAAATCTTACACGCCATGCCATAAAGATAGTGACACCACAGCTTTAACGCGAACACAATTGCCACTAATTCTAGGTCATGCATGGGATAGTTCGTCTCATACGGCTTCAGCTGTCTGAAAACAAAAGATATCACCTTATCCTGCGGCATGAGCACACACCCCAAGCCCTGGCCACATGCATCACTGAAGATTTGAAATCCCTCAGTTCCTTTAGGAAGAGCGAGTATCGTGGCCGAAACAAGCCGTTGTTTTAGCTTCTTGAATGAAGTTTCGCAGTCGTCTGACCACTCGAACGCGACTCTCTTTTGGGTGAGGAGAGTCGAGGGCGATGCAATCTTCTCAAAGTCCTTCACGAAGCATTTATAGTATCTAAGCCAAGGAAGCTTCGAATTTCAATAACTAATGTGGGCCGCTTCCAATCAACAACCGCTTCAACTTTTTTGGATCAACTAAAATGCCTCCAGTGGAGATGATGTGCCCAAGAAATGATATGTTGTTCATCTAGAACTCATATTTTCTCTTCGCATACAAGTGATTATCTCGAAGGGTCTAGAGTACGATCCGCAGAACTTTACAAATAGCATAGACGCATCGACCAATCCTTCTTCTTTTCATATTTTCATCTAGAACTTTGTTCAATTCACGGTAGTCAATGTAGAGGCGCATCGACCAATCCTTCTTCTTTACAAATAGCATAGACGCTCCCCATAGCGAGATGCTAGGACGAATGAACACCTTTGTCGAGAAATTCTTGTAACTACACCTTGAGTTCTTTTAACTCTGCAGGGGCCATTCTATACAAGGCTTTGGAAATTAGTAGGGTATTGGGGAAGGTGTCGATAGTGAACTTGATTTCTCGATCGGGTGGCATGTCGGGTACCTCGTCCGGGAACACGTCAGAGAATTCTGCCGCAATGTTGTTATGACCCGCACAATCCTGTCACATGTCTCGAACAGATGCTAAGTAGCCTTCGCATCCGGAATGCAGCATCCTTCGAGCAGAAATTGTCGAGATCATCATGCAGGCCATCGACGCTTCACCATACGAGTAGCAGAATTCGGGCTCCCGGTATATAGAAGGTGACCTTCTTTTCTGTACGGTCAATGGTGGTCGAGCAAGCATCGAGCCAATCCATCCCCAAAAAGATGTCGTAGTCCTTAAGGTCTAGAACTACCGATCAAGAGTCAATTTTCTCCCTCCAATATATATGCAGCTGTCTCTACAGATAATGTTTATAGGTATTTGTGTGCCCGACGGGGTGCTAACACTAAGGTTAAGGCCTAGCGGTGCCATGGAAAACTTGTGTTCATTGACAAAATCTGCCGCTATAAAACTATGCGTAGCTCCTGAATCAAACAGTACACGAGCAGGCTTGTTATTAAAAAGTATTGTACCTATCACGACCGTATCAGAGGCGAACGCCTCATCTCGAGTTATGGCATAGACGCGTCCCTAGGCATTGGGGCGACGATTTTGACCATTTGGTGGTACGGGCTGGGTAGCTCGAGGTACTGGACCTCGATTCTGTTGATGTTGATATTATGGAGGACGTTGATGCTTATTCGGCCTTCTACCATTGCAGAAGTATGCGGAGTGGCCTATTTGATAGCAGTTAAAGCATCCTCCCTCCAAAGCTCGACAGTCATTAGCCACGTGTCCTCTGTTGTTACATCGGGTACACCGTGGCCCTTGGTCATGTCCTTGGTAGCCGCCATGGTTGCCTATGTTCCCCTACAACATGGCATCATGCCACGTGGACAGTATGGCAGCTGTATCTTTTCAGATGCAATTGGGTTCTATTTGGTATATCTTTTCAGATAAAATCAAATCCGGTTTGGTTAAGCCGCCGCCCCTGAGATAGAATCAGATTTAGTTTAAACATTTGTATCTTTTTTGATACAATCAAATCCGATTTTGACTATCGCTCCTAAGATGTGATCAGATTTCAGTTTGTTTAAACAACCGTTCTCCTGATAAAGGTAAAACCTATTCAGTTTTATCCGTACCGGATAGTCGAGCAATGAGCACACGCCACTTGTCAGTTGCTCGGCCATGTTGATAACGGATGATAACTGTCCAAGATCTCGATCACGGAGAATCACCAACAACTGCCATGTGTCAGCTCAGCAGCAGCCTTCATAAAGCAGTTACAACAGATCCTCCCGAAGTCTCGTGCGCGCAGCGCTCCTGCGTGCCAAAACCCTTATGCACATCGTATATGTGCTTGCCTATAAATAGAAGGAGTTTTCCTTAGTTCAAGAGATCTTTGATGTCTTCTTGATTGGCAACCCCGAGTTCCACTCACGAGCATCAGAAAGTCAGAGCAAGTTCAGTTCATCGTCAGACCGTTAACGGAGTAAAGGAGCCGCTGTAGTGTTCGGTCTCCACCATCACACTTCCTAAAAAATTATTGTACCTAGATCTCCATTTTAGGAATCTCTTGTACTCTTTTGTTCATGGCAAACAAGACGACGACTCTGCTGGGGAAGTCCTTCTCCTCTGACGATAAGGCGGTGACGCAATCTGATGATAACTTGATGGGATCTTCTCAAAAGATGCTGCTTGTATGCTTCGACCAGCAAGCTTTCGAAGATATCTTTTCTGAAGAGAAGTCGAGCCCTTCGAAGCGGTTCATAAAATCGAAGAAGACTCGACATAGTTGGGTGCCTAAGGCTGCTGTGACTAGCAGCAAGGCGGATGGAGACACGATCCAGGACCCTCTGAATGGTGAAGGATCGAAGACACCTTCCACTACTGCTGCAGGACTGCCTCAGTCAGCTCTCGCTTCTGAGAAGCGTAGCGAAGAGCGCATCGAGAAGTGCAGCTCCACTGTTGCAGGCCTGACAAAGGCACAGTACCGGAAGAAGCGCGTTGCTACCCACCCACGCATGAAGATAGTTGCACAGGCGAGAACTTCTGTCTTTGACAAAATGGCCTACCGCTCAGGAAAGCCTATGTTGTTTTCTTAGTGTTACGCACCTTCTAGGGATAATGGGAAGAAATCCAAGGTAGCACGCGTCCTACACGACCAACGTGCTACGCCAACCACTATATTGGATTCTGAGTGTTATGCACCTTCTAGGGATAACACGAAGAAATCCAAGGCTGCGCGCGCCCAGCGCGACGAATGTGTTATGCCAACCACCATGTTGGATTCTGAATACTATGCACCTTCTAGGGGTAGTAGAAAGAAATCCAGGGCTGCACAAGCTTCAAGCGACCAACATGCTATGCCCACAGCCAACCGAAGGCCCGCGTTGTCAGTCACGCGCACAGCCGACGAAAAGCTATACAAGACTGGTTCGAGCACTTTGATGCCTCGACCAGTAAAACCCCGCTGTCACTTGAGCGCTCATGCGCGCGATTGAAGCCAGAGGGTGCATACTGTGGGGATAGACTCATGCGAACAGCATTATTGTAAGCATGAAATGGGTCTGCCTTACGAGCAACTCTCTGACCAGGACCTAAGCATATCTCACGCACAGGAACTGGGAAAAGAGAAGCTACCTTCACATTTGTACTGATGCCCGCGGCTTCCCTGCACGCACGAAATGAGTGTAGACGTAGAAACTTCTGATCTACGCAACGTGATCTCCTACAAGCACAAGACGAGGAAGGATTCTGCTACGCACAACGTGTCTGGCCTAAGGCACACCTATGCCAAAATCACCATCAACTATTGTTGCTGCCAAACAGCAGCACTGCCACTAAAGAGGCAGTCCATCTTCCAACGACTGCGGCCGGAGGCGTCTGTCCTCTAGAGACTCGGCAAAGGACCCTCGAGTGAAGAAAAAGACGAACTCCTCGTTGCGTCATGCAATGCGGTGCGGGGTTCTCCATCTCTCAAGAAGCTTTCCAAGAACCCTCCCGCCTCGGCCAGCAAATCTAAGGGCCGACTCGGAGGCAACAAGTCGACGGTGCCCAGCACGGGTGTATTTCAAACACCCTTACATGACAATCCCTCATTCATGACAATCCCTCATTCCAATCCGAGGAAGGATTGTATGGAACTAACACAAATGCCTCTGTGGACGCAAACAACCAACAAACTGGGGGTAGCAATTACATCAAGTCAGAGAATGACCGCAACCTACTTGTTTATCCTCAGGATGACGAGACTCAGGTGTCTGAACCAGAAAGTGAAAGATCCATAGTCCCCTCTATCTCTCCACATCTGATGTCTGTTTTTATGGCCGAAGGTGATGGCGCAGGAGGCAGCGAAGGTTCTAACCATCAAAAGCGTATAGAGGCCTTGGAGATGGACCTGAATACATTAAACGAGACCATGTAGGCCTTGACTTCTGTAGTCCTGGAGATCAAAGACAAATTGACATCCAACGCTTCTGTTCCAGTCAATCAAAAATCTAATGCACCTCCTCCTACACCAAGTCCCGTCATAAACCAAGCACTGTCGCAGTCATCTATTTCATCCTCGACGGGACCCATGATGTCAAATGATATGCTACATGCCCTCAAGGAATTATACGCTCGCTTTGATGCCTGAGAAAAGCAAAAATTATTCCAAAAGATGGGGATCCGCCAACCATATCCTGCTGAATGGGATAATGTGATATATCCTCCCAAGTACAAGCCGCTAACGCTCATGCCATTTGATGTGAAGGAGTCGCCTTGTTGATACTTGAGGTTACTTCGCCTAGGTAACAGGACATCTGCCAAAAGACGACGCTCTACTTACGAACATATTCATATGGGCATTACAGGGAGTAGCCTACTAATGGTTTTGCAGTCTTCCATTAATGGCATCTCATTGTTCGATGATTTGAAGCGTCTCTTCCTTGCTCGATTCTACGAAGGAGGAATGTACATGATGATGTCTACTCTCATGGACATTGTCCAGAAGGAGAAGTAGCCTCTACGCGCTTACATTGAGTGCTTCTGCCAGGCAGCTCTGAGGTTATCACCTGGTGTGCCCGAACCCATGCTCATGGAATCATGCTGCAAGAACATGCTCCCTACAATCAAGTTGTGGCACAGTTCTCCATGCATAAAATGGACACATTTTATTACCGAGGCGGACGTAGCTGAAAGAAAAGCTCGGGACGCACAATTACTGGGACTGAATTTTCCCTCACTCGAAGACAAAGGGAAACGCTCGTCTAGCAATAATCCTGCCCCCAAGTACGGTAAAGGGAAGCAAGCCAAGACCGTCAACATCTCCAAAGATTCAGCGTCAAAGAACCAGAAGCCGGCAGAAGCACATAAACCGAAGGAAAGCTACTCCTTCAATGACAAAGATACAATAGAACTCTTTGACATGTTAATGAAGGGTGGCAAGCATCAACTCCCGCCTCCTAAGCGTCCTGACGAAGTGGAAAAGGTGGACAATCCAAATTATTGCCACTATCACCAGTACGTTCACCATTCAACACGTGATTGCTACGTGTTGAAGAAGCAGATCCAATGCCTCATGGATGCCAAGGTCATCTCACTCTATTAGAAAAAGACAGTCACTGCCAACATGGTCACCTTGCAGTTCAGAAGTTTTCTGAGGACAAAGACTCAAGAAGGTGTCATCTCCATCCCAAGGGCGACGATGGAAGTAGTCAACCTTCCACCGGCCGGTGACAATGCTCAAGGTCTCAACCCACTTACGACGCCACGAGACAAAGTTATATGGGTCCATCCTGATCTTTCCCCAGACATGATGTGCCCTGCAGTGCACTCTGTTAAAGGGAGAAAACTAAGTCGTATCGTATGGTTTCTACATCGGCTGACGACGCTCTGGTTACCACTCTCTCGGCTCACCAGCGAGAGGATAACCAGGTTCTAGAGGAATAGGTTCCTCCGCCTGCTGCTGCCGCTGCACCTGATACATCGGAAGCAGGTCCTTCTCAAGCCCCTACAGAAGATAAGCAGAGGCAGAAGGAGGTTTGCTTTGACAAACCTCTATGGAAAGACACGACAGTGGGGCTGATCAAGTCCTATAACTTTGATATATTGACACAGCTTGCCAATACTCTAGCTTGGCTATCAGTCTTCGAGCTCCTCCGTCTCTTCGAAGAGACTCAGGATGCCCGCAGCGAGGCTTTGCAGAATGTTGATTCCTTTCTCACCCAGGTGCAACCGCCCAAAGAGGATCATGCCGTGTGCCCACATTGCCATAGTATGGTGGAGTTGATTCCTAACATCACTTTCACTCAGCAGGATATGTTGCTGAAGAATAACCGGCACAATAGACCCTTGTACTATACAGGGTATATTGGTGCCATCAAGATCGATCGCATCCACATCGACCATGGCTCTTCCCTCAGCATAATCCTTTGGAGTTTACTCCAAACCTTGGGTATTTAGATGCACGGCTGACCGCGTCGAATACTACAATCAGCGGTTTCAATGCTGAAAAGAGTCAGCCCTTGGGCAAGATCCGGATGAAATGCCAGATAGCCAATCTTCAGACGGATGTGACTTATTACGTCATTGATGCAGACATAAACTACAATATGCTATTGGGTCGACCATGGATTCATGAGTACATGATCATACACTCTACTATCCATCAATGCATGAAGTATATGGCCAGCGATGGGACTATCAAGACGGAGTTTGCTGACATCGACCCATTCTGAGGATTCAAAGCATACTGTACTGATGTTGATCTATACAAGTCAGTCCCCTGGGAGGACAACGCCAACAATGCAAACGATGAGGAGGAGAATGCATCAGAGAGCGCATCCATTATCGAAAAGCCGCTGAAGGTTCGACTAAAGGGGAAGCCTCCCCAGATATCAGCACCTCTTGTTATCAAGCTCCAAGGAAAAGCTCCTGCTCACTCGTCCCCAATGGCGTCAGCCGCTAGTCAGGAGCCTATGTGTATCAAACTGCCTCGAAGGGCCCCGAAAGCAGCCCTGAGGTCGCCAACTCCGGCTCCCTTAGTAGTTAAATTGAAGCGAAGACCATTTCCACCATCTCCCATGACAGCTCCGGTTCTCACCGATGAAGAGCTAGGGGACTACATATGCACCAATGCTGAGGCACACTCTTTAGCTGATGTAATCTCTCGGGATAAAATTTTGTATTTTATTAATAAAAAGTTGTTTTTGAATTACTCTTATGCACACTAGAACACTATGTATTTCTTAGATAATGCTCTGTATATGTTGCAAACCCAAGTGACAACCGCTAATCTGGCAAGCCGAGTTGTCTCTTCCCGATATGCTTACTTCTTGGTTACAACAAGGAAGAAAGAGTGCCCATCATCTTCGGTCGGGTAGAACATCCTCAAAGACTTACTCCCGCATAATCGGAGCCCGATAACGGCAAGATGCAGCTCTACCGTTATACCATTCAAGCCAAACACCTTATCCAGAAGATAGGCTATGACTTGACCAGCGACAAAGGACTGAATTATGGCAAAGGCCGACGCCTTCCTTTACGACTTCGTGCTCCAAAAGGAAAGTCTCAAAATTACTACCAGCGTAATCGCCGGGGGTTGGGTTATGTTATACCCACGACAACTTCGGGGAGCTCAGAGCCGGAGGTCATGATGCATTCTCACTCCTCCGATTCCTCAACCTGGGACTCTGATACCAGTGTAGGCCAAGCCTTCAAGAAAATACTGTCCGTCAATATGGTCTCGATCCCATAGTCGAGGATGAAGACCAGATGCTCAAATTCTTCAAGGATGAACCCTGGGCTCAACGCCTAGGATCCCAATAGGAGTGGCATTTCGAGCAACGCGAACCTTCCACCGAAGACGAAGTCATTCAAGTCGAACTAGGAGAAGAGGCCTCACCTAAACCTATCTTCATCAGTAAAAGCTTGACTAGAGAACACAGAGAATCTCTGATACAGCTTATCCGATAGTAAATTGATTTCTTCGCTTGGAGCTATGAAGACATGTCGGGTTTAGACCCGCAAGTCGTAATGTACCGACTCAATATCCTGCCCAAAGCTAAACCTGTCAAACAACAATAGCGTCGCTTCCCCCCAACATCATGGATGCTATCGAAAAAGAAGTTGACAAACTCATAGAAACAGCTTCATTCGCGAGGAACAACATCCAAACAGGGTTGCCAATATTGTTTTCGTCACTAAGAAGAACGAACAGATTCGAGTCTACATAGACTTCACGAATTCAACTCGGCCTGTCCAAAAGATGAGTTCCCCCTCCCGATCACTGACGTCATAATCGACAATACTTGTGGCTTCGAGCGTATGTCTTTCATGGACGGGTTCTCGGGCTACAACCAGATCAAGATGTTCCCTGAAGATGAAAAACACACTTCATTCTGGACTCCATAGGAAATCTACTACTATACCGTGATGCCTTTCGGTTTGAAGAATGCAGGAGCAACATACCAGCGGGCTATGAGTACAATATTCTGCAAACACCTTCACAAAACGGTGGAATGTCATGTTGATGACATTGCTGTTAAAAGCAAGAAAAAATCCAGCCATTTGGACGACTTAAGGACAGTGTTCGATTTGATGCGGACACATCGACTAAAGATGAACCCAACCAAGTCTTTTCTGGGGTATTTCCAGGGGCAAGTTCTTGGGCTTTATCATCACAGCAAGGAGTATTCATATTGACCCTGAAAAAACCAAGGCTATCCTGGACATGGCTCCTCCAAATAATCTTTGTGAACACCGGGGCCTATAAGGACGCTTGGCCTATATCAGAAGATTCATAGCAAATCTCTCTGGACGATGCCAACCCTTCACCAAACTGATGAAAAAAGGGTTTCTTATATCTGGACTGGAGAATTTCAACGCGCGTTCGACGGAATCAAGAAATACCTTACTAGTCCTCCAGTACTGGTAGCACCGGTCGTAGGGAGGCCCTTTCTGCTATACGTCCAAGCCATGGATTATTCTCTCGATTCTTTGCTCGCCCAGATAAGCAACAAAGGCCATGAACAAGTAACCTACTATCTATATAATCCTGTTGAGAAGGAGTGTCTCATTCTAGTCTTCGCCATCCAAAAGATGCGCCATTATGTGGCTGGTCAGACAATTCATGTCATCTCCCGAGACAATCCCTTCAGAGTTCTCATGACTAAGCCAGGGGCACTAAACTCCCGGTTAGCCACATGGGCAATCCTTTTGACGCCTTATGACATGGTATTTGTCCTACAGAAGGCGGTTAAAGGTCAAGCATTGGCCGACTTTTTGGTGGCACATCCTGTACCAGAAACGTCAGAACTCTACGATGGCATCCTAACGAGGTCATGGAGTCCAATGCAATCACAAACAATCCTATCGGGCGAATGTTCCTTAGTGGTGCTTTAAGAACAGGACCCAAAGGCAAAATCATCGTAGGGGTCGGAGTAGTCCTCGTTACTCCTGACGGACTAGTCATCAACCATGCATATTCTCTCTTGGAATCACGTACCAATAATGTTGTTGAGTACAACGCTCTCATCATCGGGCTCCTGCTTGCCAAACAGTTGGGGGTCGACCACCTCGATGCCTACGGCGACTCGAAGCTAATTTTCAACCAAGTTCAAGGACAATATGAGGTTCGACATGAGGATCTGGTCCCTTACCATCAGGCGGCAATCGATATCATTTCTACCTTCATAGGGTTATTTATACAACATGTACCTCGGTTGCAAAATCTGGAGGCCAATGCCCTCGTCGGCCTCGTCGCTTCTCTGGCAGCTCCTGTCGGAATCCAGTACTCTGTTACAGTAATGGGTCGGGAGCTGGTTGGCCGAAGAATAATCTACATACTTGTCTGAGCTACTCTGTGCAGGTAGACACTAATGTTAACGTTCGGGACTGGAGATTTTCGTTCATAGATTATGCAGTCGACGGAATCCTACCCAAAGACCCAAAATAAACAACTTCTATCAAGTGGCACTCACTCTAGTTCTTCTATGAAACAACTACCAAAATAATGTATCATCGCTCATACGACGGGCTTCTTCTTTGATGCTTATCCAATGATGAAGCAAAAGAAGTACTCCGTAAGGCGCATGATGGTACTTGCGGAGCTTATCAACTTGGACCTAAGTTGCGGGACCGACTACGTCGCATGGGCTACTACTGGCCCACCATGATGGCGGATGCCGTCGATTATGCTAAGAAGTGCCGGGTATGTCAGTTCTATGCTGATTTTATTCACCAAACTCCTATGTTCCTACACCCCACTGCGGCTGCCTGGCCATTTGAAACATGGGGAATGGATATCATCGGACCGATCAGCCCCCCATCTCCAAAGGATACCGGTTCATTCGCGCCATCACCGACTACTTTTCCAAGTAGACGGAAGCAGTTCCACAGGCAGAGGTGAAAACCTCAAACGTGTTCAGCTTTGTTAAGCATCACGTCATCTATCGTTTTGAAGTTCCTCGAAGGATTATCCATGACAATGGCCCTTAGTTTGTGAGCCATGCTTTCCATCGATTCTGTGATAACCAGATACAGAATGTAGAGTCAACGACTTACAATCCTGCAGTGAATGGACTAGCCGAAGCATTTAACAAGACGATCGTCAAGCTGCTCAAGAAAGTCGTGTCTTCCAATAAGCACGACTGGAATGAGAAACTCGGTGAATGTTTATGGGCTTACCGTACCACCGTTTAGACACCCATGGGCAACAAAACATTTTGCCTTGTCTACGGGAGTGCGGCAGTACTCCCTCTGGAGATCAAAATTCGTCTCAACTTGTAGCCATCACCAACTAGCTGACAGACGAAGATAATCAACGTCGTCGGCTACAAAAGTTGGAGGCGTTGGACGAGAGGTGCCTGCTGGCTCAACAACGTATCAAACTCTATCAAGCTAAATTTCTGGGGCCTTCAACAAAAAGGTCCGGGAAAGGACATTCCAAGCAGGTGACCTCGTCTTATCAGTTCGAAGATCGATGGTGATGACCCACAAGACTGCTGGGAAGTTCGAGCCCAAATGGGAAAGACCGTTCGTCATAGAGACAGTCTACTCCAATGGTGCATACTGACTAGCCAAACATAACGACAATTTGCTAATGATGACAATAAATGGTAAATTTCTAAAGAAGTACTATGTCTGAGGTATAAATCGGCATATATTTCCACATACCCCGTGGGTATTCATGAGTTCTATTAATGAATTCATCCTTTCCACATTTCCTTAGTAGAAAACAATTTGCGTCCATATTACCTCTGAGTTGTTTTTTATACCCCAACAAAGTTCATGCCTACCATATCCATATTACCTTTGAGTAGACATTTCTTCCATGACAAACCCCGGATTGTTATAATTATTTATAGAACATTTCACGTCCATACTACCTCTGAGTCGTTCTATACATCCATAGAATCTATACTTACCATGTCCATATAACCTCTAAGTAAGAAAAATTATGCCACAAAAGGTTCCGGGTTTACCATGTCCATATTACCTCTGAGTAAACACTCCAAACCCGACGGAGTTACCTCCATCCCATCATGTTAAGCCTACCTCTGAGGGAATTCTTAATGCTATAAAAAGTTCATAGTAAATGGACAAGTAAAGGAACAAAACTAAGATTCTTTGATTCATGAAAAGGAAAGGTTTTTCATTCTTTGCTACGAAAGGGCCTATGTCTCATTTGGGAACAACCTTAAAGAACATATTATTGGAATTGGTGACATAGGTTCTTCTCCCTCACCTATTATTAAAGATGTAACAGAATTTAAAATAACCTATTATGTATTAGTCAACTGACTGATCATGGTTATGGAATTAATTTTGTTAAAATAAATGTTTTGTTTATGATAAATCATCTGGAATAACCTCCTTTGAGGGAATAAGAGAGGACAACATATATGTTCTTTATCTGTCAGAAAAGACTAACAATACAGGGAAGTGTTTGTTCACAACCCAAGACGAAAGCTGGATATGGCATATGTGTCTTGGACATGCGAACATGGACACTATTACAAGATTGTCCACCAAGAAACTGGTAAGAGGCTTACCTGAAATAACTTTCAAGAAAGATATGATCTGTGCCGAATGTAAGAAGAACAAGGCATCAAGATCATCTTTCAGGTCAATAAACACGGTAAGTACCTCTAGACCCTTGCAATTAATTCATATGAACTTGTTTGGACCAAGTAGAGTCGCCAGTCTTGGCGAAAAGCTTTATGCTTACGTGATAGTTGATGACTACTCACGATATACTTGGGTTTACTTTCTTGCAAATAAGAATGAGGCCTTTTCTAAATTTGTATTTTTTGTAAAAAGGTGCAAAATGAGAATGGATTCATGATTACTCGGATTTGAAGTGATCATGGAGGAGAGTTCGATAACCATGAGTTTAAATTCTATTGTGATTCAAATGAGTTATCACATGAATTCTCTTGCCCCAAGACTTCTCAATAGAATGGCGTTGTGGAGAGGAAGGATAGAACTATTGGCGATATGGCTAGAGTTATGCTTAACCAGTATAATCTTCCTAAGTATTTTTGGGCAGAAGCTGTCTATACAGCATGCCATGTTCTGAATAGAGTTCTAATTAGACCTATATCTAAAAAGACTCCTTATGAATTATGGTTTAATAGAACTCCTAACATCAGCTATTTCAAGGTCTTTGGTTGTAGATGTTTTATAATAAATACAAAAGACAACTTGAAAAAATTTGACAAAAAAGTTAATGAAGTATATTCTTGGGATATGTGGCTAAAAGTAAAGGATTCAAAGTATTCAACAAGAGGTCACTCATTGTTGAAGAGTCAATAAATGTCACATTCGATGAGCTGAACAATAAACGGAATGACGATAGTGACAATGAACCAGATAAAACTCCCACTGATGGAACATCAGATGATATACCCCACCAAGTGATACACCACCAAGAGATGCACCGTACACATCCTATCTGGAAAGTCTGCCGAAATGAATGCAGTTTACGCCAGACCATTCCAAAGAACTGGTAGTCGGTGATATATCAAGAGGTGTAAGTATTCGTTCAAGCTCAAGAGAATTGGTAATAGCTAATGTTGCATTTATTTCCAAAATATAACCCAAAAATATTTTAGAAGCTTTTTCTGATGAATTTTGGATTTCTGTAATGCAAGAGGAACTTAACCAATTTGAGCGAAATCAAGTATGGGAACTCGTTCCCAGACCTATTGATCACCCGATCATTGGTACCAAGTGGGTATTCCGAAATAAGTTAGATGAGAATGGCTCAGTCACACGCATTAAAGAATGTCTAGTAGCTCAACGCTATAATCAAGAAGAATGCATTGACTATGATGAGACGTATGCTCCAGGTGTTAGATTAGAGTCCATTCATATGCTTTATGCTTTTGCAAGTTTTCATGGTTTTAAACATCTTAAACGCGGATTTTCTGGATGCAAAGTCGATCATAAAAGTACCAGTGGCACATGTCATTTTCTAGGAAAGTCTTTAATCTCATGGTTTTCTGAGAAATAAAATTCTGTTGCATTATCAACAACTGAGGCTGAATATATAGCTGCAGGACGTTCTTGTGCTCAAATTTTGTGGATGAAACAAACTCTGAAAGACTATCAGTTATCATTTCATCACATCCCTATTTACTGTGATAACACTAGCTCTATTAATCTCACGAAGAATCCTATATGTCACTCACGCACTAAGCACATAGAAATTAGACATTATTTTCTTAGAAATCATATTTTGCTAGGTGATATTAGTTTAGAATTTGTTGACACTGAACATCAACTAGCTGACATCTTCACTAAGCCTTTGGCTGAAGATCGTTTTAATTTTATACGAAGGAAATTAGGAATTCTGGATGTTGAAGTAATATAATTAAATATTGGGTTAATTAGTTGTACCCCCCTATGGTTTGTACGTATTTTGGTAACTGTCCCTGTTGTTTTAAAAATAAAGAACACCCCCCTGGTTTATAAAGTTAATTAGTTGTACCCCCCTGGTGCATAGAAGAAAATGAGTGGAAAATTAAGCAGCTAGGGGGGTGTTCTTTATTTTTGAAACAACGGGGACAGTTACCAAAATACGTACAAACCATAGGGGGGTACAACTATTATTAGTTACCAAAATACGTACAAACCCTTAAATATTATTAGTTAAAACTCATGAATTCGCAGAAATTATTTTGGTTATAAGCCGAAAGGGCCCTTTTGTCACACATGTGTAAATAGCCTAAAGCGACATGGTGTACTAGTCTTCGGACTACCGCTAGCTGGGATCCGGACCCTACAGCTAACCCAAAATATTCGATACGACTTTGTGTATTATTAATGAATTAATATTACTTATTTATTTCAACACAATTATTTCTAATTAAACTCGCATTTATGTTAAAAATTATCACACTCTTACTATCATCTGTTCTAATTCCCAGGTGACCGAAAACCCTAACCCTAACTCCTTGGTTCTGCCTCCTCCAAGCTCTTAAAGTATTCAAACTTTGGATTCGGAGCTCTCTCGAAGTTCTCTTCATCTGTTTACCTTGAATTTCGGTATATTTTTACTCTCTCTACTCCTTTCAATTTCATGGCTCCTAACATTCCTATTTCTTCGAAAAATAAAAGGAAGGTTGATGAAGGTTCGTCCTCTACTCCTCATGAGGTGGCCTCATTTTCACTTTATACTCCTTCCCAACCCGACGAAGATTTCTTTGATGGATTTATATTTGTGTCTCAAGAGACATCAAATGAGTGGTTTAATAATTTTCGTAAAAGAAAACTTTGTCCGGGTGCTCCTATCAACTTTATATTATTTTCAGATCATATGAGCGCTTTTGAATATCATCAATTGCTGGATTTAGTTTAATCTAGTTTTCCTGTATACACGAATGTTGTTTGTATGTTTTATTGTAACCTATCGGCCACAAACGGGAAAGTAAAAATCAAAAGTTGGCGGAATCGATATTGAGTTTGATGCTGATGACTTGGCTATCAAACTTAACATTCCCAATGCCGGGGAAACTCTTGTCCATATCACTTCTGTCCAATTTCCCGAAGGGACAACTTTTGATTCCTTTCGTGATTCGTTATGCGAACCAAATCCTCGCCCGAAAGGCACCCTTCGCGCTAGGCATCTGAACAACTATTTCTATGATCTTCACCGAATGGTATTGTCCACCATCATTCCAAAGAATACTGTCACAGATGAGATTTTTTATTTAGAGCTTTCAGCTATTTATCATCTCCATTTCATGTACATTTTAGTCTACCCAAGACTATTATCTCCGCTATGGAACGGCGTCGCAAGAAATCGCGACGTCTTCTGTATGCGATGTATCTCCCATACATATTTCAGTTCTTTGAGGTCAGTCTTGAGGATTTGGCTGAGGATGGGGCTCCTGCTTATCTTCATAAGCATCATCGCTCTGCTCCTGCTCCTACTGCTCAGGCTCTACCTCCTGCAGTTGACCCATTATCTGCTGACTCACATCCTACTCATCCTCCTGGTAGCGTTACTCTTAAGTCACTTCAGGCTCTTATGATGGACCAGTTTCGTTCCATGGATTTTCATACTACCCTCCAGCTCTAGGCCATCTCCAATTCGGTTTGGGATATGTCCTATAGTCTTGCTCACAACCCTAGTGGCCCCATCCCTATGGTTAGTGATCCTACCAGACTCGGATACCGCATTGATGATCCAGAGGCTCTGTGTTACTTTGACCTTTCCTTGTAATAGTTCACTAGTTATGTTTTTCATTTTTCTTTGATATGTATTAGTGATAAATGCTTCTTTCAAGCATTATCAGTTTATCTATTATTTTCTGAGTAATGTATGAATTCTAGTTATTTCAGTTTATGCTAGTATTTCCTATTTTTCAGCTCTATGCATTCTCCAATTTTTTTGCTGAGTACTTCTACTAATTGGTCTACATCATTTTGTTTCTATGACAAAACGGGGGAGTAAGATAAGTTGATATACTTATTTTTGCTAATTGTACATCCTGTTCTTGTTTTTTAAATTTATATTAATATGACTAAACAATTGGTTTGGAGATTTTGTTTGTTTTTAGACTCTACAGATATTCAGCTAACATGTTTTGTTACGGGGGAGTAACAAGACTTGATCGTACATTACGGGGGAGCAATTATATTGTACCAATACTTGACGGCCAAAGCTACTACCGTACCCTCAGTACTACATCAAGTCTACTTCCAACTCAAGCCGAACAGATTCTTAAGTATCAATCATAGTTTTGTCACATTATCAAAATAGGGGAGATTGTTGGCCCATTAAGCCATGGTCAAACCGATTTCGATAATTGACTTAAACTCCAAACTTGATATGAAAAGAAACAAGTGCGCAGATTTTGTCTTCGCTGATTTTTCACATTTATTCTGTATTTTTCTTTTATTGAGTCTAGATTATTTGGTGAGTCGGGATCACTGTCATTTAGAAGTTTATTCCTAAATCCTATCCTTGATCCATTTTCCTGACCCAAATCAAACCCAAACTAGACCCACATCCAAAACCCTAAACCAACTCAGGTTGACCAGGATTCCTGGTAACCGAACTCGGCCAGAGTTCTACCCGAACTCGGACCGAACTCGGTCACCTGGAATCACTCCTGGTCAGCAGCTTTCCCTATTCTTTTGGATCACCAATGTTCAAAAATATGAACGTTAGCCTACCGAGTTCTGCCCGAACTCTGTCTCAAAATTACGCATAAAATGAAAAGAAATTCCTATTTCTATTTACTCATTCATTCTACATCTTCTCTATACATTCCTAAGCTTTCTATTCAAGTTACAGAGCTTCAATCTTCAAATCCCCAAGACAACTCTCTTCTTCTAGTGACGGTGGTTTCTGATTAGGAGTATTCGAGTTGTAAAAGCTTGGAGTATAAAATCTTCTCTCAGAAAAAGTGTTGTTGAAGTTTGATCGTGGGCTTCGGATAAAAACACGACGGTGTTAAAGTTGGCGTGTCCTTCTGAGTAAAGCACGCGGTGTAATCTCTATTCAAAATAGTGGATTATAGAGAGCTAGAGTTCTCGCAAACTAGACTTCCTCTTAGAGGGAAACAAGTATAAACTTGTTGTTTCTGCGTATTGCTTTCTTGTCTTCACTACTAAATTGCTTTACTTGCATTTACATTTATATTTCTGCTGAGTCTGCTTAGATAATTTTTATTTGGCAATTATTTTTGATGCACTCTATTCACCCTCCTCTAGAGGTGCCATCGATCCTACATGATGCTTTTACTAATCTATTAGAAGATCAGAGAAAAATTATAGATATGTACAAAAGTGCTAAGAAAGAGCTGAAGTTTGTACAATCTAAGTTTTTAAAGCAATCAAGAATGCTAGAAGATATTTAAGATTCTTCTAGTGACACCAATGAGATTACTTCTTTGAAGTTAAGCTTACATGAAACTCTTGAAAAGCTTGAGAAAGCGAATCAAGAAAATGTAAAACTTAATGATCTCCATGAACTAGAGAAAATGAAGTATAACATTGCTGCTCAGAGAGTAGATGCATTCACGGCCAAGTACAATGAAGCCTGTGACATCTCTAAAAAGTTAGAGATCAAACTGGGAAAACAGGTTGTTAATCCTATAGCTCAGGTGAACACAAGTCACAAGGCTAAACACAAACACAACACAGCCAACACTGCTAGAACTGTCAAAAACCATACATATATGTAAACCTTTCCATACAATAAGAAAACACACACATCTTCAAAAACTCATATACATTATCTTCGAACTACACCTAGCACCAACACTTCTACTACATGTCACTATTGTGGTATGACAGTATATGTATCAAATTAGTGTAAACTTAGAAAGCTCGTAGATCTTAATGCGTATGTATCGGTTCCAAAAACTAACAGATCAGGACCCTCAAGAAAGTGGGTACCAAAGGTTACATCTTCAACTTGTGTTGTAGGTGGACCTTCCTCCTCCCACTAGAAGCAAGTGGATACTCGATAGTGGTTGCTCTAGGAACATGACAGATGATAACAAATTGTTTGCTACTCTATCGATGAAGAAAGAAGGCTATGTCTCCTTTGGAAATAACCTTAAAGGACATACCATTGGAATTGGCAACATAGGTACTTCTCCCTCACTTATTATTAAAGATGTATGCTTAGTAACAGAATTAAAACATAACCTTCTCAGTATTAGTCAACTAACTGATCATGGTTACGGAATTAATTTTGTTAAAAATAAATGTTATGTCTATGATAAATCTTCTGAAATAATTTTCTTTGAGGGAATAAGAGAGGACAACATATATGTATTATATTTTTCAGAAAAGACTAACAGTACAGGAAAGTGTTTGTTCACAACTCAAGACGAAAGATGGATATGGCATATGTGTCTTGGACATGCGAACATGGACACTATTGTAAGATTGTCCACCAAGAAATTGGTAAGAGGCTTACCTGAAATAACTTTCAAGAAAGACATGGTCTGTGCCGAATGTGAAAAGAATAAGGCATCTAGATCATCTTTTCAATCAATAAATGCTGTAAGTACCTCTAGACCCTTGCAATTACTTTATATGGACTTATTTGGACCAAGTAGAGTCGCCAGTCTTGGCGGTAAGCTATATGCTTACGTGATAGTTGATGACTATTCACGATATACTTGGGTTTACCTTCTTGCAAATAATAATGAGGCCTTTTCTTGATTTGCATCTTTTTGTAAAAATGTGCAAAATTAGAAAGGATTCATGATACTCGAATACGAAGTGATCATGGAGGAGAATTTGATGACCACGAGTTTAAATCATTTTGTGATTCAAATGGGTTATCTCGTGAATTCTCTTGCCCAGAACTCCTCAACAGCATGGCATTATGGAGAGGAAGAATAGAACTCTGTGCGATATGGCTAGTGTTATGCTTAACCAGTATAATCTTTCAAAGTATTTTTGGGCAAAAGCTGTCTATACAACATGCCATGTATTGAATAGAGTTCTGATTAGACCCATCTCTAAAAAGACTCCTTATGAATTATGATTTAATAGAACTCCTAACATCAGCTATTTCAAGGTCTTTGGTTGAAGATGTTTCATTTTAAATACAAAAGACAACTTGGGAAAGTTCGATGAAAAAGCTGATGATAGCATATTTTTGGGATATGCTGCAAAGAGTAAAGGCTACAGAGTATTCAACAAGAGATCATTAGTTGTTGAAAAGTCAATAAATGTCACATTCGATGAGCTAAATAGTCAACGCAATGACGATAGTGACAATGAAGAAGAGAAAACTCCCTCCAATAGAACACCAAAAGATACACCATCCACGTCCTATCTAGAAAGTCTGTCAAAACGAATGCGGTTTATACCAAACCATCCCGAAGAACTTGTAATAGGTGATATATAAAGAGGTGTAAGCACTCGCTCAAGCACAAGAGATTTAGTAATAGCTAATGTTGCATTTATTTCCAAATAGAACCTAAAATTGTTTTAGAAGCTTTCAATGATGAATTTTGGATTTCTGCTATGCAAGAGGAACTTAACCTATTTGAGCGGAATCAAATTTGGGAACTTGTTCCCAGACATATTGATCACTCGATCATTGGTACCAAGTGGGTGTTCCGAAATAAATTAGATGAGAATGGTTCAGTCACATGTAATAAAGCACGTCTAGTAGCTCAAGGCTATAATCAAGAAGAAGGTATTGACTATGATGAGACGTATGCTCCAGTTGCTAGACTAGAGTCCATTCGTATGCTGTGTGCTTTTGCAAGTTTCATGCTTTCAAACTCTTTCAAATGGATGTCAAAAGTGCTTTTCTAAATGGTTTTATAAAAGAAAAGGTTTTCGTATAACAACCTCCTGGCTTCTAAGATTTCAAAAATCTTGATCACGTATTCAAGCTTCGTAAGGCTCTCTATGGTCTCAAATAAGCACCTCGTGCATGGTATGAGTGCCTTAGTTCCTTCTTGCTTGAACACGACTTTTCCAAAGGGAAGGTTGATTCAACTCTTTTTATAAATCTTCCGATAAGAATATTTTATTAGTGCAAATATACGTAGATGACATAATTTTCGGATCAACAAATGAGTTGCTATGTAACGAGTTTGCCAAGTATATGCAGAGTGAATTCGAAATGAGCAAGATGGGAGAACTAATATTCTTCCTCGGACTACAAATCAACCAGAGTTCACAAGGGATATTCATTAATCAAGCAAAATAATCAAAAGATGTGCTAAAGAAATTTGACATAGATAATGTCAAACCAATTGGCACACCTATAGCAACATCTAAAAAGCTTGATACAGATGAAAGTGGTACACTGACTGACGTACGTAAGTACAGAGGTATGATTGGTAGTTTGTTATACTTAACTGCTAGTCGTCCTGACATTACGTTCTCTGTATACTTATGTGCGGTATCAGGCTTGCCCTAAAGAATCACATGTGAGCGTCGTTAAGCGTATACTGTAATACCTTAATAGAACTTTGACGACTGGTCTTTGGTATCCCAAAACTGATTCGTTTGATCAGATAGGTTTACTCGGACGCAGATTTTACCGGATGCAAAGTCATTCGTAAAATTACCAGTGGCACATGTCATTTTCTAGGAAAGTCCTTAGTCTCTTGGTTTTCTAAGAAACAAAATATTGTTGCATTATCAACAACTGAAGCTGAATACAAAGTGCACGATGTTATTGTGCACAAATTTTGTAGATGAAGCAAACCTTAGAAGACTATCAGTTAACATTGCATCACATCCCTATTTACTGCAACAACACTAGTTCCATTAATCTCCCAAAGAACCCGATATGTCACTCTCGCACTAAACACATAGAAATTAGACATCATTTTTTGCAAACAAAACGGCGACTCTGCTGGGGACGACTTTCTCCTACGATGTGAAGGTGACAACTCAATGTGATGCTGTGTCGATCGGCAAGACGCAGAAGACTCTGGTTGTTCAAGTCAACCAGACAGCCGATGAAGATATAATCAACAAGAAGAGCAACAAGCGCACTCTAGCTATCACTAAGAACAAAACTGTGTGGACTCCTAAGTCATCTACAGTTGCTGTTGCCCAAGCGCAACCTGCCTCTGTTGCCCAGGCGCAATTTGTCTCTGTGGCTCAGGCGCAGTCTTCTTCTGCTGCCCGTGCGTAGTCTACTCTTCCTGTTCCTGTTGCCTGTGCGCAACTTACTCTCACTGCTGCTCGTGTGCAATCCTCCACCCTTCCTGCTGCCAAGGTGCAGTCCACTACTCCCTTTGCTGTCAAGGCGCAGTCTGTTCATGCTGCTGCCAAGGCGCAGTCTACTCATGTATGTTTCTGCTAAGGCGCAATCTGTTGCTAAGGCACAACCAGTAGCCCATATGGCTATGGCGCAACCCAAGCAATCAGTTGTCCAGGCGCAGTCTGCTCATTATGTTACTCTGGCGCAACCCAAGGGATCTAGTCTTTTGACTATTCCTTCCTCCAATTCTCCAGTTCTGAACTTGGAGAAACAATATTCTTGTGGCAAAACTAAACAGAACAAAGGGAAGGGCCCTGTTACACTTCCTCAACTGGCGCAACCTGTGCCTAAGATGGTCCCATAACAAAACAGAGGGAAACACTTTTTATCTAACCCTCCACAAAATAAAGGAAAGCACCCTTTGGTCTTTTCTCAAACTTTCCTAGTCTATGACTCAGAGGAAGATATATCAGATTCCATTCCCTTAAACAGAGGTTTTCAAATCTTTGCTATGGGAAATAATACTGATCAAAGAGGTATCTTGCCTACCCCTATGGGGACTGTTCAAGATCTTCCAACCTTGCAGATCTCAAGATCCAAGCAAGAAAAATTGATGGTAACTCAAACAGAGACACCCGGAGCAGAATTCTCTGATTTATGCGCTTATCTCAATAAGCGTCAATCAGTATCAACTTCGGTGAAACACAAGAATCCTATGTCAAAGGCCAATCTGTACCAGAAACAAAAGTTTGAAAAGAAGGACCCATTCACTTATGCCAATGAGTTAAGCACTTCTTTGTACACTCATGGAACTAAGCATCTGAAGAATAGGAGGCATGTTCCTAACATCATTAAGGAATATGTTCCTCCGACTTCTTCTCGTCCTGTAGTGGTAACTGATCTCCGGGAACGTCTTACACAAAGACGGGAGATCACAGAGATGTCTCTTTCACCACTAAATCACTTTTCAGATCGCCACTGCCTTCATGAAGTGGTTATCAAGTGTTGTTGCCAATCAGCTAAACGATCTATCTTCGATCGTCTAAACTATACTTCAACCCCTGAACATATGACAGGAGATGAAGACGAGCTGTTATATGCTTCTGTCAATATGACTTCTCGAGACACTGGGGGTAGAAAATCTTCAAGGCGTGGCACGTCTCGTAATCCGAGTCAGCAATACTTGAGACAACTCCGTGAATCCAGTGAAGGGGTCTTTCAACATACCAGATCGAAAGATCGAAATTCGGATCAAGATGTCTTCAATCAGGAAGATCTTATCACTACTCATCTGGGAGAAGATTCTTTGTCTGACTTTAACGCAGATAGTGAACGTTCTGAACAAACTATTTCGTCAATAATGGCAAGGGAAGTGACATCGTATGCCATTACAGAAGACCAAGATGCTTCTAGTTCGGCCAATCAAGAGAAACGAATTGCTGCACTAGAGGATAAACTGAAGATCATGGCTGAAATGGTCGCAAGTATGCACACTATAATCATGGCTCAACATACAGTGCCACCGGTTATAAGTCCTGCTGCTAATCCCGAGCTCATAGCATCTTCTGTACCGGTTAATGTTAATCTTGGGATACCACCTCCTCAGGTTGCTTCTATACCAGTCCAAGCTACTCCCAGTCAGTCTGGTGCTGGGGGTGGTAATTACCACGCCGTTCCTCCTCCTAACAATTCAAATCAGCCTACTAATTTCCAAACATCAGGAGATGCTAATGAGGCTGTAAAACTCTTACGCACTTAGTTTGAGGCCTTCAAGCAGAAGGATGGCCTACAAAGACTTGGGATAAAACAACTTTATCCTGCAGAATGGAAGGAGGTTCAATTTCCTCCTAAATACAAGCTTCCAACCATTATGCTGTTTGATGGCAGCACTTCTCTAAGTCAGTACATCAATCATTTTGAAGTAATGACTGACCAATTGCAGCCAAATGATGCTCTCCTTACCAGAATGTTCGTCGGTTGTTTAGCCGGTGCAGCATACGGCTGGTACCGTAGCTTGCCTGATGGCTGCACAACTTCTTTTGCTGGTTTCAAGCAAATGTTCTTGGAACGATTCTATGAGGGAGTCAATGATATGACCATGTCTGCCCTCATTAAAATTAAATGAAGACACAATTAATCCACGGAGAGTTTCATCGAAAGATTCCGCCGAGAGGCACTTAAAATACCTTTAGGAACTCCATCTGCTGTAATAATAGACACTTGCAAATCAAACTTGTTGCCTATTAGTATGTGGACGGGATCTACACAATTCCAGGATTGGCCTTCTTTCATTGTGAATGCCAAGGCGGCAGAGGTTAGTGCCAAAAAGTTCAAACAGTTAGGAGTTCAAATGAATCATCCTAACCAAGATGAATCATCCTAACCAAGATGAACATTCTACACCCGGTGGTAATAATCGCCAGAACAACCGCAAGGGTAAAGAAACATTGGCCATTAATCTCAAGGGCAAGGAGTCGTTAGCTGTTAATGTTGCTCAGACAGCACCCACTCCATCAGCACCACCACAGAAAGCACCTCGTCCAAAAGAAGAGTATTCTTTTGATGAAGATGATACTATGAGCATCTTTGATTGCTTGATCAAAAGTAATAAGCTTCAACTGCCAGAGGCAAAATGACCAGAAGAAGTAGGTAAAACTGACCACCCTAAATATTGTGTTTATCACAGATTTATAGGGCATCCAACCAGAGCATGCTACATGCTCAAAAGAAAAATCCAGGAGATGGTCAGTTGGAGCAATTACTCATCAGCAGGATGAGAAGACAGTGACAACTAATATTATTTCTGTGCAATTTGGTGACTTTCTACCATAACTTGTACAAAATGGTGTTGTCCCTATCCCGAGGGCTACTCTCAAGATCGTGAATCTCCCACCTCCCCAAAATGAGGGTCTTGTTCCACTGTCATCTGACAAAGGAGAGATCATGTGGATTCATCCAGATCTGGTAGCAGATTTTGAAGCGCCTTCCTCTTCCAAGCAAAAGAAGCGCTCCAAAACTAAATCCAAGAGCTGCAACATGGTATCCTTTGAACCAGTAGCAGAAGAAGAAATTATAATTGGCACTAGATCTGGGAAACCTTATCTTCGAGAGTATCCTGAAACTCAAGAGAATCCTCCTCCATCTCATGACGTTCCTCCTGTATGATCTTCCCCTGCTAAGAATATACCATCTACATCCTCGCCGGTAGTGGAACCAACTCCTCCTAAACCAACATCATCAGACAAGGGAAAGCAACCTGTTCGCTTTGACAAAGCTTTGAAAAAGTCTTCATCTCTTGGACTTTTAGCCATATAATTTTGACATATTGGCTCAATTAGCCAGTACTCCAGCAAGACTGTCAATCTTTGAACTCTTACGTCTCTCAAAGAAACTCGAGAGACATTAAGTGAGGCTTTGATGCAGGCTAAAGCTTGTCCTACTCTCCTCAAAAAGCCCAAAAAGGAGCCAATCAGCTGTATACATTGTTATAGTATATTTGAATTAATGTCCAACATTACTTTTACACAAGATGACATGCTTTTAGAAGACAATCGTCATGATCGTCCTCTCTATTTTACGGGGTATGTAGACACCATGAAAGTCGATCGCATTCTGATTGATCCAGGGTCTTCGCTTAGTATCATGCCGAAATCATTGCTGGATGCTTTAAAGATCCCAGTGCATAATCATTCTACAACTATCACTACCATCTTGGGGTTCAATCAAGGAAGAAGTGAACCTTTGGGGAAGATACGCCTAAAACTTCAAATTGGCAATCTTCGTACTAAGGTAACTTTTTATGTGATTGATAATCATGGCTCATACAATGCTTTGCTGGGAAGACCATTCCTCCATGAACACAATATTGTACCTTCTACTCTCCACCAATGTTTCAAATATGTGGATGGCAATGGAGAAGTCCAAAAAGAGGTTGCAGACCTGAATCCTTTCAAGGGGGTTGAAGCATACTGCAATGACTCTCGCATGTACAAAGAGGAATTCATGAAGGTGGTATTGGCAATGGATATTGACGAAGAGCAGAAAGGCGTGCCGAATGATACCCTGGTGATTCCTGTCAAAGGACGCACTTCCTGTCCTCAGTCTTCCAAACCACTGACTATCTATCTTCCTTCCCGCAAGAAGCAGCCTCCTGGTGTTAGTCAGGAACAAAGGGAGCTCACCTCTTCTGAGCCGCTTGTAAACGACCTTCGGCGTAAAAAGCCTCCTCCTCCTTCTCGCTCTTCTTCTCCCCTCTAATTATCAATCTGACTAAGCCTGTTATGGCTAAAGGTCCTGTTGTAAATGATGGTGTAAAAATTAATAAAGCATCTCCTTTGCAGTATACTGATGTCTCTTATTATACTCAATGTTATTTGGATATGCTAGATAGCTTTAACCACTTACAATAGGAGTCGTATCATCTCTAGGAAATGTGGTATCATTGGATTCAATACAAGAATCGTACTTCTTAGTACCGTCTCGAAAGAAAGATGAAATGCCTATACTTTTTAATAAACGAGAAGAAAAAAATCATGCTTGACAATGATAACATGGATGATACAGGAAGGTTATAATTACGTCGTTATAGTCCGCAATCTAAGGCAATCATCCGTAAAATGGGCTATGATTTCAGAACTAGTCTCAATAGCGGCAAAGGAAGGCGAACTCCTATTCGTATTTCTGTTCCAAAAGGAAAATCACAACAATACTACAGTAAATCGAAGCAGGGATTAGGTTATACTTCACCACTTCCGACTCCAGAACCTTCCGAATCCGATGAAGAAGAACGATCTAACTCTTCTTATTCTATCTCATGGGATTCTGATACCAGTATTGGTCATGTTCATCGAGTAACAGTATCTTCTAACATGGTGTCTGCTGAATTGTCAGAAGATGACAAGATGATATTGAAGAAGCTCCTGAAGTAGACCCTTGGGCACAAAGGATGGACAATCAGTGGGAACTCCGTTTTGAACAACGAGAACCACCTACTGAGGATCAACTAATTCAGATTGATGTTGGAGGAAAAGATGTACCACGACCAATCTTCATTAGCAAAAATCTCCCAGAAGATGATAAACAAGAACTAATTCACCTCATTCGTGAATATATTGATGTCTTCGCCTGGAGTTTGAAGATATGCGGAATTAGATCCCCAAGTCGCAACTCATAAACTTAACATCTTGCCTAATGTCAAGCCATTCAAACAACAACAATGGCATTCAAGCCTGAGATGATGGATGCGATAGATGATGAAGTCAAAAAGCTTATCGCTTGCGGTTTTATCAAGAGGAACAATCCTGACTGGGTAGCCAACGTTGTACCAGTTTTGAAGAAGACCGGAAAGGTTCGGGTATGCATAGACTTTCGGGATCTCAATGATGCTTGCCCTAAAGATGAATTCCCCCTCCCAATTACTGATGTCATGATTGACAATACTTATGGATTCGAGCGAATCTCTTTCATGGATGGATTTTCTGGATACAATCAAATTCGGATGAATCCTGAAGATGAACAACATACTTCATTCCGTACTCCTCGCGGAGTATACTTTTATACAGTCATGCCTTTTGGTCTTAAGAACGCAGGTGCAACTTACCAGCGGGCTATGAGTACTATCTTTCGAGATCATTTGCGAAAAATGTCGAATGCTATGTGGATGATATTGCTGTCAAAAGTCGTCTGAAGGAAGATCATATTCAAGTTTTAAGAACAATTTTCAATTTAATGCGCCAGCATCAACTCAAAATGAACCCCACCAAGTCTTTCTTGGGTGTCTCTAGTGGCAAATTTCTCGGATTCGTCATTACCTCTAAGGGTATACACGTTGATCCCGAGAAGATCAAAGCCATTCAAGAGATGCGTCCTCCATGCAACCTAAAAGAGCTACGAGGATTCCAAGGTCGACTTGCGTACATCAGGCGGTTCATTTCGAATTTATCTGTACGTTGCAGACCATTTACTCAGTTAATGAAGAAAGGTGCATCTTTTGTTTGGACGAAAGAATGTCGAGACATTTGATGATATAAAGCGGTATTTGATGAGTCCACCGGTCCTAGTACCACCGATCTCAGGAATACCCTTCTTGATGTAGTCCGGGCAATGGACCATTCATTGGAGCTTTACTAGCTCAGAAGAACAAAGAAGGTCATGAACAGGCCATTTACTATAGTCGGACGATGATTGGAGCTTAACATCGTCATAGTCCGGTAGAGAAAGAATGCTTAGCCTTAATGTTCGCTGTTCAAAAGACAAGATATTATATCATCGGCCAAACTATTCATGTTATACCCGAGTCAATCCTCTTCGGGTCTTAATGAAGAGCCCAGTACACTCAATTCTAGGCTTGCTACATGGGCTATATTATTAGCACAATATGATATTGTCTATGTTCGCCAAAAGTCTGTGAAAGGCCAAGCACTAGCTGATATCTTAGCAGCTCATCCTGTTCCTGAAACAGCTAAACTTTATGACGAGATTCCAGATGAGACATTGGAATCAAATATGATTTTTGAAGAATTTCCTACTTGGCGTTTATTCTTCGACGGAGCTTCTAGAATTGGACCTGGAGGTACCCTTGTTGCTGGAGTGGGAATTGTTCTTGTTTCACAAGATGGATTAGCTATTCAGAGAGCTTATTCCTTAGATGAGTCATGCTCCAACAATGTAGCAGAATACAATGCCTTGCTCATTGGACTCCAATTAGCCAAACAACTGGATATTGAATACCTCGAAGTATATGGTGATTCTAAACTGATTGTTAATCAGGTTAGAGGCATATACGAAGTTCGACATCAAGATCTGGTACCATACTATGAAGCAGCAATTAGAATAGCTTCTTCGTTCAAAGGGTTCTTCATCGAACATATACGTCGAGCATGCAATACAGAACCTGATGCCTTAGCTAACCTAGCTGCGGTATTGGCAGTTCCAGTCAAAAGACAACAAATGGTTGTTATATCTGAGAACTATTTTGTATCGAGAACAATCATAATATTGAATTCAGTAATTCAATTGAAGTCAATGTCATTAGCGAGGACTGGAGAGCACCTTTCATCGATTTTGCAGTACATGACATATTGCTAGAAGATCCTAAGGAAGCTACAAGTATTCGTCGCCGATCGCTTCGATTCTACTATAATCATACTACTAAAACTCTCTATCGAAGAACTTTTGATGGATTACTTTTGAGATGTCTTGCTGGTGATGAAGCAAAGCAGATATTACGCGAAGCTCATGATGGTTTGTGGAGCACATCAGCCTGGTCCTAAACTACAGGATCGTATCCGACGTATGGGCTATTACTGGCCCTCTATGGTATCAGATGCCATTGACTATGCAAGGAAATACCGTGCATGTCAGATTCATGCAGATTTCATTCACCAACTGTCGGAGTTTCTTCATCCGACTGCTTCCTCATGGCCCTTCGAAGCTTGGGGCATCGATATAATTGGTCCTATCAATCCTTCTTCATCTAAAGGACATCGGTTCATCTTAGCTATAACCGATTATTTTCTAAATGTACTGAAGCTATACCTTTAGCTGAAGTGAAGACTAGTAGTGTCATCAACTTCATCAAACATCATGTGATATACAGATTTGGTGTACCTCGTCGAATCATCCATGATAATGGGCCACAATTCGTTAGTCAGAAGTTTACCAGGTTCTGTGATGACAACAGAATTAATAATGTTGCTTCTACGGCCTATAATCCTGCAGCTAACGGGTTAGCCAAAGCATTCAACAAGACTATTATCAAACTCCTTAAAAAGTTTGTTTCTATTAACAAACGTAATTGGAGTGAGAAACTTGGGGAATGTCTATGGGCTTATTGCACTATAGTTCGTAATCCCACAGATTGTACACCTTTTTTTCTGGTATATGGATGCGAAGCTGTCTTACCACTGGAAGTTCAAATTCCATCCTTGAGAATTACCATTGCTAATGAACTTACTACAGAAAATAATGATTGTCTTCGGCTTCAAGAATTGGAGGCGCTCGATGAGAAAAGGCTACTGGCCCAACAGCATATCGAACTTTATCAAGTCCGGATTTCAAAAGCTTCAATCGCAAAGTCAAAGTGCGAACATTTCAGGAAGGCGAGCTAGTTCTTACAGTCAGATGTCCTATGACTATGACTCATATGAGCAAAGACAAGTTCGAAGCGAAATGGGAAGGTCCGTATGTGATAAATAAAGTTTTTTCAAATGGAGCCTATCAACTCACAGATATGGATGTCAGAGTTTCTATGATACCTATCAATGACAAATTTTTCAAGAAATATGTATAAAAGCAAAATGTACTTCATTTCAGAGAAATAATGTAAATAAAGTTCATTTTATTCAAAAGCGAAAAGAGTTACATAATATTAAGGACGGGGACGAGGACCCGATCCTTCTTGATTAAATACATGATTGGCCAGTAGTTCAAACATTTCGTTGTCTGAACACACTAGCAACTCACAGGCAGCCACCCTCACTGCTTCTTCTTCGGCAGTCTTCCCAGGCTCCACCAACTTGGCAATCAAGTCCTGCTCTGGTGCAGGAACAGTCGAGCCTTCACCCACTTCTTTCTAAGGAGGCACCGGAGGCTTAGCAGGAGGTGTCTCGGTCGTTCCTTCGATCTTCGAAATGAGCAAATCTTTGGAAGACATTTTGTACAGAAAGAAAGAAATTGACGATATCTATGAAAGTTTTGCTCTATTTATAGACAGAACGACTAGATAGTCGGCTTCGAGAACCGATACGACTTTTTAAGAAGTCCAATGTTCATTCAGTTATAGCTGTTCGTTCATTTTTTTCTCTTCCTCGAGAATTGAGATGACTGTCATTCATTCCCTTCCTCGAGAATCGAGATAACTGTTCATTCATTCCCTTCCTCAAAAACGAAGTGACTGTTCATTCATTCACTTTCTTTAACTTATCATTCATTCATTCATTTGGCATTTATCGTGTCTTATTTTACTTTATTGTAAATACATGAATTCACGTTCCCCATACCTCTGAATTCCGATTATCTACATCAGCAACTTGTCACGTCCTTATTACCTCTGATAAAGTTATCTATTGAAATAGCAGTATCGTTAAAATTTATATTCTGCCACGTCCACATTATCTCTGAGCAGATGTATAAAATTGTTATTTTCTAAAATCAAGAAATATATCATGTCTAGTACCTCTGAATATTTTCTATTCTATTACTTATATCTATAACAAGATATGCAACAAGTAATGGAACCACATAAAAAGTTTCTCATTTTATATCTATTTTGAAAAGAAATACATTGTAATAAAAGGCAACAAATTTTGCTCATTTCTACTCTGAAGGATAGGTGATAAGTTCTGCAATTTGCTTCTTCAGAACTTGAACTCTTTCATCACGAGAATCTAGCACTCTCTACCTGGCTTCAACTCTTTCTGATTCAGGATCGAAAGGTTGTAGAGCAGCAGTTTGACGTGCTAGTTCTTCATTCTGAAGACGTTCAAATTCCTCTTTTGATGCTTCAGAGACTCCACTTGATTAGCAGCAGCTCGGTGCAACTGGTTTTCTTGTTCTAAGCTCTGCTTGACAGTATGGAGTTTCTGCTTGAAGCTGGGCAATTTTAGCCTCTAAATCAGCAGCCCCTTTCTCTTCCTTGCAGCCTTAGTCTTGTGATTCTCAGCGGTAACAGCTGCATCAGAGATTTGGATGTCTAACTCGGAGGATTGTCTAGTGAAAGCCAGCAAAAATGCTTCAAAATTGGCTTTACTAGTTTCTGCTTCTCGAGCTATAGCTTCATATCTATGTTTATTAGTTGCTCGATGTCTCCTCTTTTTAGCTCTTTGTAAGCTTTAATTGAGTTCTCCAGCTCATTCAAAATGTGCTCCAGAAATGTAGCCTGAACCTCGTCTCCTTGGCTTCGGATACCTCCAATCAAAAATGAAGGAGAAGTTCTGATGGTGCTAAAAGGAACATCTTCCTCTCCATCACTCTATGAACTAGAGGCTCTATGGATGTAAAGAAGACTCTTGTGAAGGAGGCCACCACGAATTTGTTAGTTGCCACGTCTCCTGGAGTGGCTACTACTTTCGCTGGAGTCTTTACAGTTTTAGTAGGTGGAGGCACTTCATCTTGAGCACTAATATGAAAGAGCTTCCTTCCCCTGCTACATTCCCAGTAGGTTCTTCTGCAAATCACATATGTTATTTTTATTAGTAACCTATAATACTGAAGGCGCTATGACAAATTGATCATGCTTAGAAATTTACCTGAGCTGGGTATATCACGAGGAGTCTCAAGAGGTTCCAGTGTCTTGACTGAAGTTTCGACATGGTCTCTACAGACATAGTAGCCTGACTACTTCTGCTCCCGATTCAGTCTGAGGTGGCAGAGTCATTGGAGTTTCATTTACTAATTCTGCTGCTACCCCAGACGTCTCAGGTTTCTCAGTAGTTATGGGTTCATCGACCTCAGGAGGATTGATCTGTTCGTCATCGATGACCTCATTCTCTTCATCTTCAGCAGTTGAAGGATCTTCATCAGCTGAGAGTTTCTGAGGTGATGGTGTATTCACTAAAGTTTGTTTTTCTTTAGTGATATATTCCAATCGTCATCATATGTTCCATCACCAAAGTCACAGTCAGCCAAGGCTTCAATCATCGCATCTTCTGAATGAGTAAACTCTTAAGCTTTCGGAGTATTTTGTGGAGGCAAATCCTGCTTTGGAGAGGTGGCTTCCGGACTCATAGGAGTTGGAGATGGAATTGTTATCCCAGCCGCAACAAGTACATTTGCAGGAACATTTACTATCACATTTTCTAATTTTGAAGCTTCTACAGTGGTAGTAGGAGGCTGGACATCTACTGAAGTAACCAATGTAAAGAAAGAGATCAATTTAATATAATATTTGATAGAAAAATTGATATATTAAAGTATGTCACAATTTCGATATTACCTTCTTGAGATGGTACTTCTTCAGTAATTACCAACTTCCTTCTGACTTCTCTGGGTAGTGATGCGACCGGTTCTGCAGCAGCTCCAGTACGATCACTCTCCGGATCAATCAAAGAAGTAGATGTTCCTCCCTCTATGACCCTCCCCGGCTTCTGAATAGAAGAAAGAGTGATGTCCTTCTCTCCAGAGAAGAACTAAGGAGCATCTGTTTTGATTGAGAACGAGTTGTTCTCGTAGTCGTTGGTTCATTGATAACCAATGACGTTCTTTTCTTCTTCTCCGAGCCATTGGAGAATCGGGTCTATTATCCCACTGAGGAGGTGTCGTCGTCTCCTTAGTCTTTCTTTTCTTCAAACCCTTAACAGGGATTTTTCTTTCCGCACCTTTATGGATACATCCAGAGGATCTTGAACTTGATCAGCATAGTTCATTAAAATTGATGCCTCCAGTGGTTGATCTGCAGGATCTTTGTCTTCTGCATCCCGGAAAGAGTGAAGAGTATTTTTCTTGTTTGGATCTCTTTTCAGTTGCGAAGCTGTGTGCAGGATGGAAGTTTTCAGCAAATGTGTTTGCTGAAGTATAGAAGTTTGCGTATGTATATAACATACGCGGGCCTTGTGGAAGATCATAGCATGGAAAAGATAGCTTTTGTACCCCGGGCGTTGTAATAGCTCCAAGCCCAGCCCCATCGATGAGATAACCCTTGGCCTGTAGGCAAATGGTGGCGTTACCCACATGAAGCTGATCATATCCGAACTGTCGTGCAAATTGACTTGGCAAGTATGGTTCCAAGTAGCATTCTTCTTCGAATCAGTAGACCAGGTGAGAGGGACGGATCGCCTTCAGCCACGAAAAGGTGGGTGGGCTTAAGCGGAGTGATCCTTCAGCGAAATCCATCATTTGTGGAGGCATAGTTTCATACCCATGAGGAGGCCCAACACACTGAAAACTCCATCCTGATCCACGGTTCAAGGCAAATCTGCACTATGAAAGAGCAGTATATTGCCAGTGAGCGTTGGAAAAGCGTCTGATGAAGTCTCCATCGACGTTCCCATATCAGGATTCATCAAACAGGGATGGTGAAGCAATAGCCATCCAAATAGATAGGTGTATGACATCTCGGTACGAGGGAAATCTTGCCTCGCCGCTTTATCATTCAGCATGGTTTGTACAAAAGAACGCAATCTTGCATTCAAGCGACAGGTCATGGCTGATAAGAGATCCATCTTGTATCCAAAGACAAGACGTGCTACAGAAAATAGGACGCCCCGATGGAATCTGTCGACTGCACTGGCTCTTGGGACTATAAAGCGCCGTAGCCATAAAGATAGAAAACCCGTTAGCTGGCCTCTTGAGACATAGGTTTGTAACCCTGTCTAAG